>VMDO01016638.1:0-47294 GCA_007922755.1 Pedetes capensis
GTTCCTTAGTACAGTTTTCTTTTGTTCATTTATTTGTTTTTCATACTTGAGGTTCATTGAACTTCTTGAGTTTAAAATTTCCATCAAATTTGGAAAATGTTTTCCATTAATTCTTTTTGATAATTTTTCTGTACTCCTTTCTCTTCTTTTGGGACTCCAGTTACATGTATATTAGATGACTTGGTATTATCCTAAAACTCACTGAAGCACTGTTTCCTTATCTTGTGCTTTATATTGGATAGATTCTATAACTATAACTAAGCTCAGTATTCTTTTCTTCTATAATATAGAATCTGTTGTTAATCCCACTTAATATTTCTTCATTGTAGATATTCTTTTTTTTTAACCTCTAGAAGTTCTACATGCATCCTTTAACATCTTTAACTTCTTTCTTCCTTTCAATTTTCTTTCATATTCTTGGACATATTTGTAAGACCTATGTTGTTGTTGTTGTTAGGTGCCGTCGAGTCGATATCCAACTCATAGCGACCCTCATAGGGTTTTCAATGGCTGATTGTTTCAGGATTGCCTTGGGAGTGGATTGCCAGGTCCTTCTCCCATTTTTGCAGTGCTGGGAATTGAACTCGAGACCTCAGAGACTGCAACGCAGTGCTCTACCAATTGAGCTAAATCCCAGCCCCTGTAAGACCTATACTAGACTTTAACTAATATTCCTTATCTACTAATTTAATCATCTTTGTCAATTCTAGGTATGATACTTTTGATAGATTTTTCTCCTGCTTTTGAGTCATATTTTCCTGCTTCTTCGCATGTCTTCTAATTTTTTTTAGATGCTGGCTATTATGAATTTTATGTTGATGAGAGCTGGATTTTGTTATATGTACTTAAAAAGCACTGGATTTTATTCTGGTGAGAAACTACATAACTTTGGGTTCCTTTTATCCTTTAGGTGATTTAAGATTTTTTATGAGATAGCCAAAGAAGCCTCTACACTGGGGCTAATTTAGTGTCACTACTTTGAAGATTCCTTCTAATGCTTCTGAATTACAAGCTTTCTCCTCTCCTCCTGTTGGGATCCTAAACTATTCCCATCCTTGTGTGGTCCCCAGGTATTTTTTACCAATAGCTCTCCCTTAGAATCATGGAGTTTCTTCTCATTTGTGCTCAGATCAATTTGCAGCTCAAAGGAACCTCTCCTGGAGATCTTGGGAGTGCTCTCCCCATGCTTTCTCCCTCTGCAATTCCCTCCTCTCCACTACTCTGCTCATAAATTCTAGCTACCTCAATAACCCCAGGCTTCATTCTCCACCTCTTTAGTTCAGTAAGCTGCCTGCTTTTGTTTCCTTCTTCCTCAGTGCTGTAGTCTGGAAGCTGGCACCAAGCCATAAACTGAGGCACTAATAGAACACACTTTGTTTCTTTACTTTCAGGAATCATAGTCCTATGCTGCCTGTTGTCCAATGTCTAAACAGCATGGTTTTATGTTTTTATCAGTTTTCTATTTGTTTACAGTAAGAGAGTCTATAGCCATACCACCCTGGCACCTGACCTTGTCAGATCTCAGAAACTAAGCAGGGTCAGGCCTGGTTAGTACTTGGATGGGAGACCAATTGGGAATACCAGTAGTTTAGGCTTGGGAGAAGGACCCTGCAGCCCACTCCCAAAACAATCAGTCATTGAAAATCCTATGACTAGCACAGAAACACTGACAATACTGCCAGGCATGGCACAGTGTCAGGTAGTGTTTCTTTCTATTGTATACAGGGTTGCTATGAATTGGACCTGACTGAATGACATTTAACAACAATACAGTAAGAGGGCATTTCCCATAACAATTAATTATTCACAGGTATTATGGCAAGGCCTCATTGAGACATTTTAAGGAGGAATATGGCAGAACCAAGTATGTTTCAAAAAAGTCAGTATTACTCCATGGAGAATGGTTCAGAAGCAAAAATATAGTCTAGAGGGCCAATTCTGAAATTATTGAAGAAAGAGATAAAGCCAACTCGCATTCAGGAAAGCAACAGTGTAGAGAGAACAGAGTGAGGCAGGATGTGGTGATTGGTGGTGAGGTGGTTATCAAGAGTGATTCCCACTGCTGGGATGAGCAACTTGAGTAAATAATGGTGTTATCTATAACATAACAATAGAAATTTAAGATGAAAGACCATGAGTTCTGTCTTGAAGACATTATGTTGCCTGCAAGCTATGTAAACAGTTGATGCTATGTGGGCTGCTGGATTGAAGCTCAAAAGAGAAAACTGGGCTGGGGTTACTTAATAATACTGCATGGTGCTTGAAGCTATCAAGGACAGATGAGCTGCTATTCATTCGCTGCTTCAGAACACTAGCCATGGGAGTGCTTGTCTAATCCCCTGAAATTCTAAGGTCTTAGAGAGAAGGCTTGGTGTGTTTTCCTCTTTGTAGCCCCAAAAGTACCTGGTACATTGGCTGGCATGTATAGGTGCTCAGCAGGTAGCAAGGAATGGAACAATGCCTCTGAAGGACCCCTTGTTTCATGTTCTGGGTTCCCCTTTGCCTTCTGCTCGTCTAAAGAGTTGCCTTAAGCTTCACTGTTCTTGTTTGTTTCTCTAGCTCCAGGCAGACTTTTCATATTAGCCTGTTAGTCATCAGTAGAGGGTCATGACCCTCTCTTTTCACAATAGGGCTGGATCATGTCACCTCAGAGGTCTCATACTGGAACCGGAGTTGGGAACAACTAAGTAAGAGGCCATCTTTCTTGCAGAGGGGCTGCCATCCAAGGCTTGGGCTACTGGGGAGAAATCTCCAGAATTCACAAAAGATTCACAAATACCTTTGGAATTTCATGGATTTCATAAGAGCCTAAGACTCTCTCCATCTCCATGGTCAATCCCTGAGTTAACCCTGGAAGGAGACCAAAGAAGAGAAGAGACAAACCTGTTGTAAAAGATAAAACATCTGAACACCTTGAAATTCAGAGATCTCGTATGAAATTTCAGACAGAAAAATTTCAATTGTTGGAAAGAGCTTTGTTCTAGGAATCAGACGATCTATGTTCTGGGCCTGAGATTCATCATATGATATTGTGAAGTAACTTCCTTGCTTTTGTCCTTTTTCCTCATCAAAAACTGGGAAGACTGGACCAAGGGATTAGACAAGCACCTTGCAGAGTCCTTCTGTTTATTACATTCCAGGTAATTCTATGCTGGGCAGTATGAACCATGAGCCCTGCCTCAAGGTGTTTGGAATCCTAGAATTGAATGGAGGGGTGGATTGTCGAATCTTATATACACTTAAGACAGACATCCTCTTTCCTGCAAATGTGCTTTTATACAATCTGTGCAGTGGCACCAGGACAGGCTGTGTAGACTAAAAACAATCATCCCACCTTGGACTTCACAACGTCATCAGTTCTTAGACTCCTACAACTTTATATTGAAATGAAATGTGTGTGTGTGTGTGTGTGTGTGTGTGTGTGTGTGTGTGTGTGTGTGTTTAATCTGTCTTCATTTCTTAAAGTTGAAGAAATAGGGTCCCAAGAGGGGATATGACTTGTCCAAAGTCACACAGTGGATCCATGTGGACCCTGAGCCACCCTCCCCTAACACACACACACACACACACACACACACACACACGCCACCCTAAATCCCATCAAATCTGTTTCTCCACCACCTTGTCCCTTTTGGCACCACCTCCTGTTTGCAAGCCCGGCTTCCTCTGCAGTGGAACATTCCTGCACAGAAGGGACTCAGAGAGTGGGGACAGAACGCCGAGTCTCCCAGCCCACTGGCAATCGCCTTTCCGCTAAACTGAACCCAGCAGGCTTTGGCTCAAGAAAGTCCAGCAGCCCGTGTGGAGCTCTGGGCTGTCAGAACCAACTTCAATCCCCATGCCAGGGGCTGTCCACACCCTGCTCTCCATCAGGCAACCCCCTCAAGACAAGTGGTCTGGGCTGACTGGAGATGTGCCCCACCAAGATCCATGGAGCCATCAGAGACCCTGGGCCAAGCTCTGTGCGAAACCAGGCCAAATTTCAGTGTCCAGGCGCCAAGGCTGCATGTCTGATTCAGTGAAGAGTAAGAGACCCAGACGCTTGTCTCCACTTGACCTCTTTTTGGCTTTCTAACCTTGGTCCTCCCTGTTAAGGCCTCATGACCTTGTGTACATAAAATGGAGACAATGTGTCACCTCGCCATCCTGGAACACATCTACTTCCCCCCACCCCCGTCTCATTTCACTGAATATTTGCAGAAGTCTAACGTCCCAGATCTTCCTCAAGTACAGAGAGGATAAATATTTACTCTCTATTGTTAGCTCTCTGTTACCCCTAAGAAATGATATGAAGAGAGTGAAGGGTCTAAAATTCTTCCAATAACAATGAAGGTTCCAGATGCATTTACTAGTTACCTAAATGGGCTGGGATTTAGCTCAGTTGGTAGAGCACCGCTCTACAGTCCCGGAGGTCCCAAGTTTGATTCCCAGCACCGCAAACATGGGAGAAGGACATGGCAATCCACTCCTGTGGCAATCCTGAAACAACCAGCCATTGAAAACCCTATGAGGGTTGCTATGAGTCGGACACGACTTGATGGCACCTAACAACAACAAGTTCCCTAAATAGATCTCGGAGCTTTGCTAGGTAGATAATAAGGATAACAGAACCAGTAAGTCCCCATCCTTGCCTTTTCTGGTGATGAGGAAAACCAAACAAGAATTATTATTATTTATAAACTACTGGCTTCTAAAGAGAGTAGTTTCCACATGCTGAAGGGCTTCCCAAGTACCTGGATCTGAAATATCTGGGGCAAGCTGATTTGTTCTATAGAAGAAAGAGTGAGAGACTTTAGGGAGAGGAGAAACAGAGTAGGTATGAGCGGGCAGAATTGTGTGCTGTGTAAGGTAAAAGTGAAGGGGGAGACTTGGTTAGCATGTCAGCCAAAGGGAGTGAAGTCTTGATAAATGGAGAGTCATGAAGTCCTGTGACAGCAAACCCTTCAGCCTTTCTCTTGAGGCCTTCAGTAAAATCTACCATGTGTATTTTTTTCTAAGAAATGTGAATAAGTGCAGACTTCTATATACTGGAGAACTGGAGACCAAGACATTGGGTATCAGTTATCTATTACCACAACATGGTATATAATGACCAAGCCCCCAACCTCTGCATGCAATAGTAAGCATTTATTGCTCATGAATCTGGGATTGGTTTGGGTTGGCTAAGAGGCCCTTATGATCTTGGCTGGTATTGCTTACATGTCTGGGAGCAGCTAGGTGTCAGCTGATTGGAAATGGCCATGACTGGGCAGCTGAGGAATCTTGGCTGTGTTCCATGTGTCTCTCTTGCTTTGGAAGGCGAGCTCAGGCATGTTCTCAAGCTGATGGCAGAGGCACGGGAGCGCCAGCATAAATGCGAAAGCACTTGTTCAGGTCTCAACTTGTTTCCAGTCTGTTAGCATCCTATTGGCCAGAGTAAATCAAATGGCCCAAATCAGAATCAAAGAGTAGAAAAATATTCTTTACCTTTTAATGGACAGTGACTAGCAGCATTCCAGGTGGTGTCTGTCCCATCAGCCTAAAGATGGCTTGAAACAGAGTCCCCATCTGTCCCTCACTGAACAGGCGACATGAGTAAGAGACAAACCTTTGCTGTATAACATGAGATTTTGTAGGGGTTTTTATTTCTTCAAACCTAGCAAACTTAGCCTATCACTGCTGGTGTAATTAATTATTTAGCATGTGCCAGGTTGTGTGTTTAAAACTTTACATACATTTTGTACTTATTCATTGAACAAATATTGAATGTGTCTTTTGTGCCAAAAACAAGTTCAATTTAGCCTTCTAAAAACCCAGCAAAATAGATATTATTACCTCAATGTTATTCTAGATGAAGAGACAGAAGTTCATATTGCTTAAATAATTCACTCAACATCATAGAGCTAGTACATGGCTTGTTGTTAGGTGCCATGGAGTCAGTATCTGACTCATAGCAACCCTACATACAATAGGTGAAGCATTATTGTCAGTGCTTCCTTGCTATTCATAGGGTTTTCAATGGTGGATTGATTTTCGGGAGTGGGTTGCTGGGTCCATCTCCCAAGCCTACAGCACCTTAGTGTTCCCAGGCGGTCTCTCATCCAAGGACTAACCAGGCCTGACCCTGTTTAGCTCCCAAGATCTGATGAGATTGGATACCACAGGGCTATGGCTACAGGCTACTACATGGCAGAGCAGGGTATAATAAACACAGATCTGATGGATTTCAATGGTCATCTTCCTAGCTAGTTTATTCTACCTTTTCTTCTATGAGTGCTCTTTCCTGAGGACTATCCATTTTACAAAGGCAACTTGCCACCGTAAGTGGATTTTAATATAGTGGCCCACTTAGGTCAGAGCATTTAAAACAAGAGAGAGTCTTTCCTTGATCTGACTTTTTAAATATCCGTTTGATCTACACCTTAGCCCTACTTAATTGTCATGACCTTTTAACACCAGCTGGAGTGGTAGGGCACATGGCATCCTCACCAGTGAGTTACGTCTCCCCAGACAGAGCTTTTTATTCTCCCACTATCAACTCTTGCAGCCAAGCTATAAGGAGGCACATAGTTCAGCTTTGTTTGGCAGCAGGAACTCTGCTGAGCTGTGGGCCAGGCTCAACCAGATTTCATCCAAGGGAGGGCTACATCAGTGCAGGGAGATAGGGAGGAAAGGCCTGAGCCAAGCCATAATGGGAAGGGCAAGCAGAGGAAAGAAAATGAGGCATCCGTGATGATCCATCCTCTCAACTTTCCCCTGAGAAGAGAAGAGGGAGCGGAGCGCAAGAGTAAGTACAGAATGAGGAAGCTGAGAAGAGAAGTTTTCACTCATCCGGGACAGGAGTTCATTCTTTTAGCCAAGAAATGTTTGTTAAGCATCAGTGCTGCAAAACATAAAACCGTTAAGTCATTGTTCCCATTTAGGGGAGATCACAGATAAATTTAAAGACATACCTGTGAGTTTTAAAATGTTTACTGTATTTCCCTCTATGAAACCCATTGAAAACAACAAAAAGGTTGAAAAAAAAGTAAAGAAAACTTTATCTTCCATGAAACTAAGAAACAGTTCTGAGGCTGAGATGATACAGTGCTCAGCAGGGTTTATTCTTATCTTTCCACAATATAGTAATGGGTAAAGAACAACTGTTCAGGCAGGAACTATGTTTGCCAGCCTCTCCTGGGCATTGAGTTGAGCCCTGTGACTGGTTCTCCTAGCTTGAATGGGAACAGATGTGATCTGTGTCATTTGTGGGCCAGGGTGATTAGCAAGTGGTTGTACCTTCTCTTCTCTATCTCTTTCCTCTCTCCCTTTTTGTGGTTGGATTCAGGGTACTCTGAGACACCACCAAATAGAAGAAACCCAGATCTTTGACTCATGATGTGGCAAGCTGCCTGATGATCAGAAACATCTGCACAGGGTTCTCACACAAGTGATAAATGGACTTAAGTATCATGTTAAACCATTGAAATTTGGAGGTGGGATTCTTTATGGTAGAAACTGATGTTACTCTAAGTGAAACAGGCTAAAAGCCATATTCAGTGAAGCTTAAGTTTCATCAAAGACAGATAATAAGAGAAGTCATATATGTTGCCAGATTTGCTTGATGGTGAAGAAGAGAATTCCTAAAGGCTGAATATATAATCACTTACTGGAGAGAGAAGGAGCAGAGATGTGTATGGGCCTTGGAAGAGTGAGGGGCCCAGTCTTGACTCATTTTCATAAGGTAGAAGGGCAAGGGAGACAAAGCTAAAGGAAGCACTTTGTGGATAGCTAGTATGATTATCTCCAACCCTGACCCCCTTTACTTAAATGTCTTAGAGGTGAGGTGGAAGAGAGAGGGAAGCAACAGTCAGACTTACAACTTTTCACTAAAAGATACATAAACATTAAGTGACCAATTACAAGACCTACAGTCTCTGGGCTTTCCTTGTGGCTCACACTGACCTCATAGCTGGGAAATGCTTGAAAACTCAAGGAGATGTACCCTGTAGGGCAGAGCGTACTTGGTCACAAATTCTGAGAGGAGAAGAATCTGCTGTCAGCCCCATCTTATTCCCTTTATATCTCTGAGAAAATAACATAACAGAATAAAGCATTTCCAAAGTAAAACTACAAACAAGCAGCAGGATCCAACATAGGATGAAAAACACTGGAAATAATGATAAAAAGAAACTTCATAGAGGGGGAAAGATAGCATCAATAAGACATGGAATTTATTTAGTTGAGAACAGATTCAGTAATGTAATGAATAGAAATAAAAAATAAAAGATGGGAGAATAACAAAGATAATAAAATAAAACAGAGACAAGGCCATACTTATGAAATATAAAGAAGTTCACATAGCCATATTAGGCATTCCTGAAGAAAAGAACAGAACAATGGAATGAAAACATATTAAAAGATATTATAGAAGAAAATTTTTCTGAACTAAAGAATTTCTTTAGTCTACAAAATAAGAAGTAGCCTTAATGTATCACAGAACTTTGATGGAGAATATTCAGACCATTAAATTGGGGGAAATTCTAAAAGAATAATCAAGCTAGCTTCTAATTTCTCCTTCAGTGCCAAAAGACATGGTAGCAACAAAATTCTGAATGTAATAAGTATATCTTCAGATTTAATAATCTATCTAGTTGTCTTTCATCTATGAAAGTAGCTGAGAGACTTTCAATGTATTAGTCATCTTCACATTATTACTATAATGAAATACTCATGCCAAGCATCATGGTGGGCACCTATAATCTTAGCACTTGGGAGGCAGAAGCAGGAAGATTAAAAGTTCAAGACCAGTCTGGGCTACATAGCAAGACCCTATCTCAAAAGACGACCAAAAAAAAAGAAAGAAAGAAAGAAAGAAAGAAAAGAAAAAGAAGAAGGAGGAGGAAAAGGAAGAGGAAGAAGAGGAGGAAAAGAAAAATAAATATCTGGGACAATTAACTTATAAAGACACCAAAAGCTTATTTGGGCTCACAGTTCTGGAGGTTCCAGTCCAAGATCAGGTGGACCCATTGCTTTAGGCCTCTGGTGGAAGTTCCAGATGATAATGGTGGGCAGTGTGTGGCAGAGCAAACAGCTCCCCTCAAGAGCCAGGAAACAAAAGAGAGAGGACAGGAAGAGGAAGACAGTCCCATTCAGGGCACACTCCCATCACCTAAGGACCTCCCACTAGGCCCCATCTCCAAAGGTTGCACCATCTCCCAACAGCCCTGTTCAGGGGACCAAGCCTTTAACACATGGACCTTTGGGGACACTTATCCAAACCATAGCATTCACCAACACAGACTCAAAGGAAACAGCACATAGCAGTCCTGAGCTCCTTGGGATAGGGATGGAGGGATGCAGAGTTGATAATGAGACCAATTCCCCAGAAAATATGTCAAAATTGTCAGTTTAGGAATGGAGAAGTTATGAAATGCAAGAATTGGCCGGGCGTGGTGGCGCATGCCTGTAATCCCAGTGGCTGTGGAGACGGAGGCAGGAGGATTGCAAGTTCGAGACCAGAGGCAGTCTGCGTAACTGAGTGAGACCCTGTCTCAAAAAGTAAAAAAATGGGCTGGGGGTGCAGCTCAGTGGTCCAGCACTTGCAGAGCATGCAAGCGCAAGGCTGTGGGTTCAACCCCCAGTACTGCAAAAAGAAAAAGAAAAAAAAAAAAAAGAATTGATGGCAAACATTATATTCATTTAAATACAAAACTAAGGCTGAACATCTGTGGGGATTATGGTTACAGAACAGAATGTAAATATCCGAAACCACAACAGTTTAAAAAGAAATAGCTTAACTAACAACAGTGGTGGGGAGAGGGATGTGGGGAGAGATACATGTGCCCCAGTTGTTACATCTTTCAGAGTGGAGAGTCTGTGGATGCAGAATAAAACCAATAAATCAAGAAATAAGTGTGTGCGTACTTGGTTTAAAGTATAAGATTCAGATAAACTGTAAACCTTCCAAGCCATTAGAGGGAGAGAGGAGGAAAAAGGGAAACCTCACAAGCAGAAAGAGAGAGAGAGAGAGAGAGAGAGAGAGAGAGAGAGAGGGAGGGAGAGAGAAGAAGGAAGGAAGAAGGGAAGAAAGAAAGAAAGAAGAAAGAGGGAGTGAGAGAGGGAGGGAGGGAGGGAGGAAGAAAGGAAGAAAGGGCAAAAATATAGCAAAGAATAGAAAACAAAGTCAACAGTTTATTTAAAAAAGAGAACAAAATAAGGTGACAGTTTTAGACCAAACAGATCCAACAAAGCATTAACGTAAGGCTTGTACTTTTCTATGAACATAGAACTGTCCAGTAAGGGAAAACTACAAGTTGTGGAAAACTAGCTTTATGTAACTAACCTCACTGGGGTCAAATAACTTACTATCCATACAAACATTCTCATATATGCTTATACACAGAAATTTCTGGAAACCCTCCACAAAATTTGTAACCATGATTAGCTTTGAGAAATGGTGCTAGAAAAATTGGAGGGGGAGAAGGATTCTATTCTCCAGTTAACAGGATAATACAGAAAATATGTATTACATATGGATTTTAAAATGTAACTTTAAATATCAAATAAATCCAGCATGAAAGATGAAAAATGAAAATGAAAAAATGCCACAGTAACAAGAAGCACAAAGGGCTCTGAGAGGTGTCAGGCAGGGGAACTAATTATGCCTGAATGGTTCAGAAAAAGCTTCTGAAGGTGGGGAACACATGGGCTGGGATGAAGAAAATGCCTGTCATTTTCTGAGGAACAGATTGAGCTAACAAGGTAGAAATGACTGAGCATAAAAGATGGCATCATTTCACAAATGATGAGTACTTTGGGGTGGGTGGAGCCCACTGTGTGTGTTGAGGGTTGGGGGGACTTGAGCATCCATGGAGTTGGGTATCTACAGGGAGTCCTGGATACTGACGGATGGGTGAATTTCTCTTAGTTAAGCAAGACTGTGTGGCCGACACATGACCTTCTCAAAATCTTCCAGAAAAGGAAAGAAGGTCAGTTTCTCCCAGTTCCTCATTCCCGGATCCACCCCCTAAGGGAAGTTCTTCCTATAGCTAACCAGTAGCCCAAGAGAATGACTAGCTACCTGGAGCTCCACCTTTGTGAGGACACCTTTGTGACAAGCACTGTCCTGGTAATTGTTTTCTCCCTGATTTTGAAAGAATCTGTGTCAATGTCCTACAGAGTCCAGGGTGGGAAAGAAGGGTCTGTGTGGGGTGTCCAGCCAGGACGTGGGTCAGTGTCTGTTATGCTGCAGGAGTGAGCAGGAACGTGCAGGAGTGCTGTTCTAGAGAGGAAACCGAAGGTGGGCAGCTGTAGGCTGAGCAAGCAAGCCTTAAAGGAGGGTCTTGACCCATTGATGGGTTGCCCCAACCACTCTCTTCATCGCCACTTGGCTTCTCTTGCAACCTGAGCCTCAAATTCACTGTCCTGTCTCATACTAGTCCAGCCTTTGTAGTGTTCCCCTGTGGGTGCCTCTTTCCCATTTGCAGGGGCTGATGCCTGGGGCCTCGCCTTCCCACGGGGCAGCAGAAGTGAAGGTAGTATTGGCTCAGCCCTGATATCAGAACCCCCCAGTACCCCTCCCTAATCCCCTCTCATGCCTCCCTACCTGTGCTCCCCGGAGCGCCTGCCACTCTCTGTGGCCACAGCTCCCACATGCAGAGGAATGCAGGCAGGTAGAGAATCCCCACCACCACCTCCACCATCTCCCATCTGAACGCTGGTGCTGGTGCAAACCAATAAAGACAGTGAGACTGGGAGCATGGGAGCTGGAAGGAGCCTGGAGAGCAAGGAAGTGGCAGACAGTGCTACTCCGTGCATGAGTGACCAAATCTGAAGACAGTCACCACATCTCAGGTCCACATGAGCCTCAGGCAGCTGGAGCCATGAGGAGGAGGTGGCAAAGAGACAGGTGTGGGGCAAGAGTATAGACTCAGTCACCGTCTGTCCACAGGGGCTGCCCTAAGAAAAAATGCCAGAATCTGGGTGGCTTAGACACCATTTGGTTTTCACAGTTCTGGAGGTCAGGAAGTCCCCGATGAAGGCATGGGCAGATGGGGCACCTGGTGAGTTCCTCTCCTGGGTCACAGATGGCTCTAGTCTCATTGTATGCTCACATGGAGAAAGGAGTAAGGCAGCCCTCTAGGGTCTCTTTTATAAGGGTACCAAACCTACTCATGAGGCTCTGCCTTCATGACCTCAGCAACACCCAAAGGCCCTGCCTCCAATGCCATCACCTTGGAGGGTAGAATTTCAACATATGTAATGGAGGGGGCACACACTAACATTTAGTGCACAGCAAGAGCCAGACAGTCCAGCTCTCTCACTGTCCTGCCAGATGACCTTGGATAAGTGACAGTCTCTGCACTTCAGTCTCCTCACGTATTAGGAAAGACTCAGAACATTTGTTAGGTGCCATGGAATCGGGTCCAACTCATAATAATCCTACATACAGCAGAACCAAACACTCCCCACACTGTGCCCTGCATACCACTTTTTTATGTTTGAGTCCATTGTTGTAGCCACTGTGTTTCTTCTCATTTTCAGTCATGCCACATCAGCAAATGGAGGTCCCAGGCACTTTACTCCATTCCCATCATTCAGGTCGACTCTACTTTGAGGAAGCAATGCTTCCCTGGTTGTTTTTTGAATGCCTTCCATCCTGGAAGGCTCATTTCCTTACACTATATTTGATAGTACTCCTCTGCCATCCACAGGATTTTCGATGACCAATTGTTTCGGGAGTGGGCTGTTGGGTCCTTCTCCCTAGTCTGTCCTAGTCTGGAAGCTCAGTTAAAACCTGTCCACCATGGGTGGCCCTGCTGGTATCAGAAATACAGGTAGCATAGCTTTCAGCATCACAGCAACACACAAGCCCCCAGTGCACAACAAGCTGATAGATACTTAGTGCTTGACAGAGGGTAGCTGCTGGGAGTTTTGTTATTTAGGGAACAGAGAAAGCAGATACGCACTCCAGTTCCTCTTTGTGCCTTGCCAGGATGTTCTGGGGAGCACACTCAGGACTTTTAGGGCAGCAAGAAGATCCCAGGGTGAGGTCAGCAGGTGGAGTGGGGGGCTTCCTGTGTTTTAGGATGAGGAGGCCAACCTATCCTTGCTCCCTCCCAAGCCCTGCCCATGGCTGCCTCCCCCTGGACACCAGCCCAGTATTTCACCTGCCTAGGACTGCCTCTGCTCAGCCACCAGCACTGAAACACACAGCCCAGCATGGGAAGCAAGAGGAGGCTTGATCCCCCAAGGAGGTCAGAGCCAAGCATGGCTAGACAGCCCCCAGGTGGGAGCTGATGAGGAAGGGGTGCCATGGAAGACAGGGCTCCAGCTAAGGGGCAGGTGAGGAAAGTCTTTCTGAAACGGTAAGTGGAGAGACTTAGAAATGAAACATGGGCTACCCTCCAAGCCTTGGGATTAAGGAGTTGTTTTCCAAATTCCTATCAGAATCCCATAATTGAAAAAGACTGAAAGCAGGTCATTATGTCCCAAGCAGCAGACAGTGAGGATCAAACATTTTTAGGCTGCCCAGCTAACAAAGGGAAAAACATTTCTCCCCAGATATTAACAAGGAACATTCCAAGGCAAGACTCCCCACACTAAAAAATACATCTATTTACCAATTCTGAAGCAGGAAACAGCAGAAGTATATAGCCACCCCGCCAGGAGAACTAGAACAGGGCTCCATGCTAAAGACCCAGGATTGGGCATTTATGTTCTCACATGCCACAGATTGGTAAAGTCACTTATTGACCTCCCAGACCCTCGGTTTCCTCATCTGTAACTTGGTCAATATGGCAGTGAGGGAGAAGGTGCTACTGTATTTTATAGTCAATGCAGGCTTAGAAATAGCAGCATTTCCTCAGCACCGTTCAGACAACATCAATGAGTGCCATGGCATGCTTTCTGACATTCACTGAGGATAGGACGAATTGAACAAGACTGGCCCAACCTGTCTCGGGCTGCTCTGAAGCCTCATGAAGCAATGGAGAGGGAACCAAAGGAGTTTGTTAATGAGTGCTGACCGAGCCAGTTGCTACAAAGGAGATCCCAGGGTAACCTGGGAAGTGGCATTGGGCAGAGACAGCGAGAGGGGAAAATCACATTTACAGAGGACTTTGGCGGGGTCAGCACTGTTTTGAGACGTTGAGACTCCCCAGAATTAACCAGCAGGAAAAATGTGGAGAGAGAATTCTGGATCACACGGCCAAAGTCCTCCAGGGGACAGGCAAACAGCAAGTTTGAGTCGAAAGGCCAGAGTAAGGGCAAGAGAGGTGGAGCGTCAGGCCAAAGAGGGGGATGGGGGCCAGCCCTGCAGGGTCTTAAGTTTTAGAAACCAAGAAAGATTTTAAGCAGAGGAGCGGACTGGATGGGAGAAGAGCTAGGAGCTATTGGAATGGGCAGCAGAGAGACACCTGGGGCTTCGATTGAGGTGGAAGCAATGGAAAGAGAGAGAAACAGGATAGAAAGACGCTACGATGCTTGGTTGATGCCAAGGATATTGCCCAGCCTCCCGGGCCAGGCACCTGGACAACACTGGTGCCAATTCCCTGATAAAGAAAGCCGGAGGGTGGCAAGGGTGGGCAAGAAGATCCCCAGCTAGTCACAGCACCGTGAAAACCAGCTCTGTTGTGAGAAGCAGAGCCAGGGAAGCAGAGCCCCAGGCCCTGGCTCCAGCTGTGCTGGTGTGGAGTTGTGGATAAGTCTTTTCACAACACCAAGACCAACGGGAGCAGCTGGACGAGCTAATCTGCAACTGTCTCTCAGCCCTAATGTCACGTTTCTAGCGTGGCATTTCATGTGGGTGACTGTAGGGCTCAATCCAGGTCATGGGAGTATCTTATTTGAGCCACACAGTGTTTAATTATTGCGAAATTTCCATCACACTCCAAATGCCTAGCATTCCTTGAAAAAGAAAGCTAGATGTGCACACTAAATCACATTCCTACATGGCAAGGGTCTTGGGGAACTGAGTGCCTTGGGGAACTGAGGAGCCGCTGTCTCTAGGCGGGACACAGGCTCCTTGTCATCCCAGGGCTGGCTCACATCCTTCTGATTAGCCCCTGTTGAGGGGAACATCCTCTTTCTAGATAATGAGAAACGGTAACTTCAAATCATCAGCTACCTCTCAAGCTTATCCAACCAATAATTATTTGCTAAGTTATTCCTTTTCTGATTAAAATGAAATTTAAAAAGGAAAAATGAACCCGGGCGAGGTGGCGTATGCCTGTAAACCCAGCAGCTCGGGAGGCGGAGGTAGGAGGATGGCAAGTTCGAGACCAGAGGCAGTCTGTGTAACTTAGCAAGACCCTGTCTCAAAAAGTAAAAAAATGGGCTGGGGATTGCAGCTCAGTGGTCCAGCACTTACAGAGCATGTAAGTGGGAGGCCCTGGGTTCAACCCCCAGTACCACAAAAAAAAAAAAAAAAGGAAAAAGGAAATGTGCATTATAAAAGCCTCTTGTAATTCTACCACCCAGAGAAAATCTCCATGAAATTTGGGTATGCCAGCCCTGTTTGATCAAATTGGGATCTTATTAAATATAACATTCTTTTATGATGCTTTTTTGCTAATTTTGTCACAGGGTCCCTTTCCCATACTATTAAAGATTCTTTGAAAACAAGATTTGGGATGACTGTATCCTTTGCTGAATAATTTATGTAATTACTCCACGATCATTTCTTAAATTTGTAGAGGCATCTCAACTCTGATTACTTTTTAAGACAACTTTCTAAAAGTGGGATGATGAAGTCAGGGGGAATGGTGTGTTTCTAAGGCTTTTGAGAAATGTGGTCGAATTGATCTCCAGCAAGTTTGTTTCCATTTTCATGACCCATTATCCAACACACTGGGCGTTATCACCTTAGAAATCTCCCTCCAGGAGCTTTCTGGGTGGGGACGCAGGAGGAACCCAGGGAAACACTGACGTCCATGGAAACCATGCCTTGTTTTTGTAGAACACTTTAGAGCAAGAGATGCAAAGTTCTTATGTAAAGATCAGATAGTGACTAGAATTAGAAAATAGCTCTGACATACTGTTAGCTTCTGCTCAGGAGGGCCATAAAGTCCCTGTTACAACTATTCCACTGTCATGGCACGAAGGCAGCTGTAGAGAATGTATAAACAAGAGTGCAACTCTGTTCCAGTAAAACTATATTCATAAAAAACAAAAAAGCCCATGGGCCATAGCTGGCCCCTGAGTCATGGTTTGCTGACCTCCTGTTCCATCTCATCTCCTCCTCCCAGCAATGTTGAGAGGTAGGTAGGGCAGGAATGCATGTGTCTGTTAGAGAAGAAAATGAGGTTCAGGGAGCCCAGGTGACATGTTCTCAGTCACCCACTAGCAATTGGAAGAGCAGGAGCTGGAACCCAGGTTTTCTGACTTCTGCTTTAGAGAGCTCTCCCTCACACCTAAGGCGTCCCTCGGCAATGTGAGTCAAATACATAGCAATAAATGTGAACAATGTCCAAGGCGTTTGGCCAAATGCACAGGCTGCTAGAGGGCACAGAGGTCAGCAAGGGGGATCAAAATTCAGTGCCTCAAATGCCATTTCGTGGCAGGAAGGTGCTTTGGAAAGTGCCTTGGGTTGTCAATCATCTTAAGGGTGGTGTTTGATGGAGGCGTGCTTGCTCCCTCAGCAAAGAGCTGGACGTGGTGGAAGGCAGCTGAATTAATAAATTCTTTCAATTAGAAGTAATAGAAAATCCAGCTCTAAGCAGTCAAAAGAAAAAAGAAATGCATTGCTTTGTGCATCTCAGAGATCCAGGGGTAATGGCTTTAGGCACAGGGGCATCCAGGGAGTGAAATGAGGTCATTAGGACTCTGTCAATCTCTCCTCTCTCCTCTGCTGGTCGTGCTTCAGATAATCCCACTTTATGTGGTAGGCAAGAAGGCCCCTGTCAGGCCCAGTTGTATTCAAAAGAAAGGGACATCCACCCACTGACACTTTATCTTACTATTTCAACTCCAATTGGGTCGGGAGTCCACCGCTGGATCAAGCACTGTGCCCAGAGGTGACAGCCTTCTGAGTGATCTCTGTTGTCCCTGATGATGCACAGCATATGTGATGCTCCATCTGGGTCATGTGGGTGGGGGAGGGGTTGCGCCCAAACAACCACGAAAGCAAACAACCAGAAGAGATCTGCATCCCTGAGGACCCCAATAACAAGAGAGCCTCAGAATAGTCCAGAGACTGCAATGCTATCATGCCTCATGCATGTACTTTTAGACCATGATGGAACAGTGGAGAAAGGCACTGATTGGGTGGAAGTGTGCCCATCCTCCAAAGAAGATAGGTCGACATCTTTGTGCTCAGTACTTCACACTGCTTCCAAATACGGTAATTAGTTATCATACTGGAGTGGGTGGGCCCTTAATCCAACATGGCTGCGGTCCTCAGGAGAAGACAGCCAGGTGACAACAGTGATGTAAGAAGAACACCATGTCATGGTGAAAGTAGAGATTGGAGACAGGCTGCTGCAAGCCAAGGAATGCCCAGGATGGCCAGCAGGCCCCTGGCGACTGGGAAGAAACCGCCCCTACTGGCTCGGAGTGGGGCCCTGCCCACACCTTGCCTTCAGACTTTCAGCCTCCACCACTGTGAGACAATACATTTCTGCTGGTTTGAGCCACCCAGTCCGTGATGTGTGGCATACAGCAGCCCTAGAGAACTAACACAGACGTCCTGGGCAGAGGAGAGAGCCTAAGTAAAGGCTGAGGGGTGAAGCACGTGGTCATAAACATCTTGAGAAGAGCAGGCTCCAGGAAAGCCAGGCTTGGTCAGCTGGTCACCAGCCCGGGAATAGGGAAAAGCAATTTGGATGGAGCAAAGGAGCATTGCCCTCACATGTCTGTCAGCTTGTCGTGCTGCTGTGAGGCCGAAAGCTACGTCACTGGTATTTCAGATACCAGCAGGGCCACCCGTGGTGGACAGGTTTCAGCTGAGCTTCCAGACTAAGACAGAATAGGAAAAAGGAGCTGGCAGCCCACTGCTGAAACAATTAATCATTAAAAACCCTATGAATAGCAGAGAAACACTGTCTAATGTAGTGCCGGAAAATGAGGCCCCCAGGCTGGAAGGCATTCAAGAAATGACTGGGAAAGAGTTATCTCCTCAAAGTAGGGTCAACCTTAATGATGGGAGTGGAGTAAAGCCCCTGGGACCTCCTTTTGCTGATGTGGCATGACTCAAAATGAGAAGAAGCACAATGGCTGCCACAATGGGCTCAAACATAAAAAGATCATGGGCATAGCACAGGGCTGGGTAGTGCTTCATTCTGTTATCCATAAGGTTGCTATGAGTCAGACCCGACTCACCAGCACCTAACAACAACAACAACAACAACAACAACAGCAACGAAGGGGCACTGAGAAGGTCTGCCTCACTTGTCCCCTTCTCTGCAGAGGCAGAGCCGGACCTCACGTTGCATGTGGCCATGAATTACTCCCCGGCACGACAGGGGGGGTGCTCACTTTCCTTGCCACCTGCTCTGAGTCACTTTCTGGCAGAAGCTGGTGGGCTGAGCTTCTTGCTCCCTCGCAGTCCCCTTCGGGACCACCTGTGCCATCTGGGATGGATGACTTTCCAGTATTCGGAGGAAAGACCTTTTGAGAGATGTTTCCAAGGGCTGGGCTCTTCCAGGAAAAAGTGGTTAACAGCTGCCTGGCTTCGGGTGCCTGGTGCACGTGTCTGTTCACAGATGGCCTTGCCAATGCACCCACTCAGGGCCTGTCTGCTGAGTGATAGCATCACATGGGAACAGGGTGGATCTCTGTCTGAGCATCTCTAGAAAGATCATCTTCTGTGCTTTGGAAGGGCCTATGCCAACCTGCAGCCCAGGCACTCTCGTTGGAGGAGAAATAGCATTATCCTGATCAAATATGGAATGATCAGAAAATGCAGGGGAGGAAAATACACTCTCTTCTTTCTACTCAAAGCCTTGTTCACATTCAGGGATGTCGAGCTTCTTTAACCACTTAATTACAGTCTAAGTGCTGGGGCTAATAAAGATCACAGAGGGTCTAAAGAGACACCATATTTACCTGGTCCCTCTGCATGTTCGGTGCATGCTATTCACCTTCCTTCCTGGCTTCCAGGACCTTCCACCCCATGGGGAGGATGAGTCACTGGTATCAAATGCCTGGATTCCTGCAGTGCCCTCTGGACACTCTCTGGCCATTGCTCTGCTTCCTCCCTTGGAGATTTCCCACAGTCTATTTATTCTCAACACAGCAGCCAGAGACTCTTTTCAACACATAAATCAGATCGTGCTCAAGGTCCTCAAAAGTTGCCTCATTTTACAGCAAAGGCCAATGTCTTTTATGCTCTATACCAGTTCCTTGACACTGTTAATGTTTGTAGGTGAATGGTTCTCTTTTGTGAGGGTCCATTCGGTGCCTTGTGAAGATGTCTGGCAGCATCCCTGGTCTTTACCTTCGCCATACTAGTAGCATATCCCCCAGCCAGAGTTGCAATCAAAAATGTTTCCAGTCATTGCCAAATATCCCCTAAAGTCAAAATGGCCTCTGGTTGAGAACCACTGCTATACATGATCCACAAGCCCCATTACCTCCATGACCCCATCTCCTCATTTCACCGAGCTAGATTAGTCTTCTTGCCATTTTTCTAACCAACTAGGCAATCCCTACCTCACAGCCTTTGCACTGCCATGCATTTGGGATGCACTTTCTCTAGACTGAGCTCCTAGATTTTCTCCAATCCCACATGACCATCTATCTGAACTCTGCTAAGTCTTTGCTCAAACTTCACCTCTCAGTGCTCCTCCCTCACTGGATTTGAAATGGAGGGCCCTATCCCCTGCCCTGAGGACCATCTCCTTCAATCGGCACTTGTTACTTTCTAGTACTTCATAACATCTGCTAATATGTCCTGAGTGCTTAGAACAGTCCCTGACACACAGGAAGTGCTTGATAAATATTTGTTGATTTGCTGGCCAGATGCTTAGAATATTCTGGAAAATTTTCTGCCCATGGAAAGAATAGAGTGAAGAAGAAACATTCTTTGGTCCTCCTCCCAAAAGACTACATGGGATCCCATAGGGAGACAATACAGTGGTTAGAACCTCACTTGGAATAGCCCTTTTATAAAAAACTTAATATGACAGATTTTCTTCCATGTAAAATTGTTGTATATTTTTCCAGGTTTACTGAGATGTAATCTGCATATAAAAAATCTGTACATAGTGTATGCATTTATATCATATACAATTTGATGGTATGGGATACATGTGCACACTTAAATCACTATCACCACCACCACATGGATAATAAATATATTCATCACCTCCAAAAATGTCATTGTGCCCCTTTGTGTCTTTTTGTTGTTGTTCTGTGTAAGAATATTTAACATGTGATCTACCTACTAGGAAATTTTTAAATACCCATACCTTATTGTTTGGCCTGCAGCTGTAGCCCTGTGGCATCCGATCCCATCAGATCTCGGAAGCTAAGCAGGGTTGGACCTGGTTAGTACCTGGATGGGAGACCACCTGGGAACACCAGAAGCTGTAGGCTTGGGAGAAGGACCTGGCAACCCCCTTCCAAAAATCAATCTGCCATTGAAAACCCTATGAACAGCAGAGAAGCACTGACAATAGTGTTTCTTCTGTTGTACAGAGGGACTCTATGAGTTGGATACCAACTTGACAGCACCTAACAACAACAACAACAACAACAACAACAACCTTATTGTTAATTATAAGAGCTATTGTTCAGCAGATCTCCAGAACTCACTCTTCTTGTATGACTAATTTTACACTCACTGAACAACAACTCCCCTATCCCCATGTCCCTGGGCCCTGGTAACCACCATCCTATTTTCACTTTGATTGTTTTCACATTGGTTTCGGCAATGGTCTCTTAGTGATGACACCAAAAACATGGGCAATAAAGGCAAAAATAGACCAGCAGGACCACATTCAACTAAAAGGTCTGTGCATTGCAAAAGAAACTATCGTCAGAGTGAACAGGCAACCTATGAAATTGGAGAAAATAGTTCCAAGCCATATATCTGATGGGGGTAACTTCCAAAATATACAAGAAATTCCTAAAACTCAATAACAAAAAAGTAAAAAAGTTAAAACCCTGATTTTACAAAATAGGCAGGGAATTGAATAGCTATTTCTCCAGAGAAGACAAAATGGCTGAGAATTATATGAAAATATCCTCACCATCAGTAATTCTCAAGAAAATAAAAATCAAAAGTACAAGGAGACATCACTTCATACCTGCTAGGATGATATTAAGAGAAGAAGTAGCAGAAGGAGAAGGAGAAGAGAAGGAGAAGGAGCAAAGAAGGGGGAGGGAAGAAGAAAAGTATTAATAAGGTTACTGAGAAATTGGAACCCTTATATACCATGGATTGGAATGTGAAATGGTACAGGCACTATACAAAACAGTATAGAGGTTCCTTAAAAAATTTAAAAATGGAACTACCATAGAATCTAGCAATTTCACTTCTAGATTGTTGTTGTTGTTGTTAGGTGCCATCGAGTTGGTATCCGACTCGTAGCGACCCTCTGTACAACGGGGGAAACACTATTGTCAGTGCTTCTCTGCTGTTCATAGGGTTTTCAATGGCAGATTGATTTTTGGGAGGGGGTTGCCAGGTCCTTCTCCCAAGCCTACAGCTTCTGGTGTTCCCAGGCGGTCTCCCATCCAGGTACTAACCACGCCCGACCCTGCTTAGCTTCCGATATCTGAAGGGATCGGATGCCACAGGGCTACAGCTGCAGGCTCACTTCTAGATAGGTATCCAAAAGAATCAAAATCATGATCTCAAAGAGATATTTGCATTTCCATGTTCTTTGTAACATTATTCATAATAGCCAAGATATGGGAACAACCCAAAGGTCCCTTAATGAATAGATAAAAAATGTGATATATACATACAATGGAATATTATACGGCCTCTAAAAGAAGCAACTCCTGTCATTTGCAACAACACGGATGAACCTGGAAAACATTATGCTAATGACATAAGTTGGTCACAGAACAAATATAGCATGATTCTTCCAGCATGAAGCACCTAAAATAGACAGAGGAATAGAGCAGAATTCAGATTTCAGATAAAGAGGAGCCAGCAAAGATGACCAAGGAAGAGAAGAAAAGCCAGGATGTATGCCCTGTCACACAGCCAAAAGTGAAAAGTGCTCTGCAAAGAAGGGCCTGGCCTCTGAGTCAAATGCTTTTGAGGGACAAAGGAACACTAAGGAAAAGGCCTTCTGGTGACATGGATGGTCCTGGTAAGAACAGTTCCAGAGGAGCAGTGGCCCCAGGGACATGGTTAGCATTCATTATCCTGCGTGGGCTGATTGTCAAAGGTTATTTCCTGGTTAGGGCTAGGAGCCATGTGTGATCAGAGCCATACCCTTTGAGAGGGTTGGGACTTCTGAGAGTCCACAGTGAGTTCACACTACCCAACAGGGCAACAAGTGCTCAGCTTCCCCTGTCCAACATCTCCCCTGCTCAGCTTGACTCCCAGGCTAGCCCCAAATTCAATTCCAGCACCCTCGCTACAAGTATGACTGCTGTACCACAAAAGCCCAGTCAAAGCTCAGTCTGAAGCCTCTGAAAAAAAGCTCAGTCTGAAGCCTCTCCAGCTGAAGCCAACACATGGAGATACCTATCCAAGGGCCAAATCAAGCGCACTCTCTGGCCACACCTGCTGCTCAGCTCCTAGGCATGCCCGCCTGCCTCTGAGCCTCATCTTCCTCTCTACATTCCTGCAGAGATCAATTTGGGTAGCTCCCCAGAAACTATTTACAACCCCTTACCTTTGACCATGCCTGCAGCCATACCATGGTGGTGTCCGATCCCATCAGGTGTCGGGAACTAAGCAGGGTCAGGCCTGCTTAATCCTTGGATAGGAGAACTCCTGGGAACATCAGGTGCTGTAGGCTTGGGAGAAGGACCTGGAAACTCACTCCCAAAAAACAATCAGCTATTGAAAACCCTGTGGCAAACGATCCCATCAGATCTCAGAAGCTAAGCAGGGTCAGGCCTGGTTAGTCCTTGGATGGGAGACCACCTGGGAACACCAGGTGCTATAGGCTTGGGAGACAGATCCAGCAACCCACTCCCAAAAATCAATCTGCCATTGAAAACCCTATGAACAGCAGAGAAGCACTGACAATTGTGTTTCCCCTGTTGTGTGTAGGATCACTATGACTCAGATACCGACTCGCCGACACCTAACAACAACAAATTGAAAGCCCTATGAAGAGCAGAGAAGCACTAACAATACTGCTTTGCCTGTTGTATGTAGGGTCCCTATGAGTCAGCACTGCCTCGACAGCACTTAACAACAACAACCTTTGACCATGCTCTGTCTTCTCTGGGGCCTCCCTTGCTTGAAATTCACGTGACTTACATTGATAGCTGAGTATGTGTAAACAGACACACACAAGCAAACCACTTTTCTGCAATTTACTTTTCACTCGACAAATTTTGCATCATTTTGATAGGACTGCAATACATTCCATCCTGTGGTGTCAAAACATTCCTTGGTGTGGTAAGATTTATTCAGCCATTCCCCTACTGGTGAGCGTTTGATAATATGCACACTCCCCCAGTCTTCATGAACAAAAGTGCAGTAAACATTCTAATATGAATGTTTTACACTCTAGTGCATTAGTAGATCTGGCACACTTCTGATCACTGTTTTAAATTTGGTTGAAGAACCACCACTTTTGAAAAAAAATGTCATCACTGATTACTCAACAAGATTAAATCTCTCTGTCCTAGTCCATATTCCGTAGCTATAACAAAATACCCAAAGCAGGATATTTCATAAGGAAAAGATGGCTGTTGGGCTTATGATTCTGGTGGATCAAAGGTCCAACTACATGTTACCAGTGTCCAGTGAGGGCCTCCTGAATGCATTGCAACACAGTGGCAAAGGGGAAGGGGATTGGCCACATGCAGAAGGGACATAAGTGCAAATGAGGAAGAGATTGGGAAGGGACTGTGCTCTCTTGTTTAGAACCCACTTTTACAGGGCCTAATCCACTCCCAGAAGACATAATCCACAAATCCAGCATTAACCCTTCATGAGGGCAGACATAATCCAATCACCTCCCATGAGGCCCCACCTCTTAAAGGTCCAGCACTCAGCACTACCACACTAGAGATCAAGCTTCCAGCACATTAACCTTTGTGGGGTGGGGCATACCATATCCAAACCACAGCACCCTACCTCCTCTATGACTCTAAGTTTTACATGCTTGCACCTCTCGTATAGCATTTTCGGTGTATGTTAAAATTTCCAGTAAGCTCTTTGAGGATATTGTTGTTGTCAGATGCCATGGAGTCGGTATCCAACTCAGGCCAAACACTACTGTCAGTGCTTCTCTGCTGTTCATAAAGTTTTCAATGGCGGGTTGATTTTTGGGAGTGGGTTGCCAGGTCCTTCTCCCATGCCTACAGCATCTGGTGTTCCCAGGCGGTCTGCCCTCCAAGTACTAACCAGGCCCGATCCTGCTTAGCTTCTAAGATCTGATGGGATCGGATGCCACAGGGGCTATGGCTGCAGGCTTCCTTGAGGATAGGACCACCATTATTTACCTCCAAATCCCCTGAGTCTACCACAGAGTCTGCCACAAGAAATGCATCCAATAGGTACTTTGTTGAATTTGCAAAGAATCTGGGCTTCGAAACCAGACCAGCTAGCATTTGGGTCATTGTGATTCTGGCACTTATTAGCCTCTGAGCTAATTTTCTCACCTGCAAAGGGGAGAATAATTCCCACCTGCAGGTGGCTGTTGGCAGGTGAAATGAGATCACATAGAGCTGGAAGAACACAGCGCCCAGAGGATGGGCGGTGGTTGAAAACGGAAGCTGTTATGATGGCTGTGCGTCTGAAGACAGAGGCTGGATTGAGACTCTAGGTTGGCACTAAGCCCTGCATATGTACCTCCAGGCTTCCACAGATAGGGAAACTCCCTAGGACACGTTGGCATTTCCCTGACAAATGTCCAGATAAATCTTGCCGGTGCCAAGCTGTCTGGGCCCTGTTGCCTCTGGCCAGCTCCTTCCAAATCCTCGAGCCCTTTGCTGATGAGAAACACTGGCCTCCATTCCCCAGGATACGCCCTGATGGTCAAGCATTGCAGCTACCACCTAAAACTCCACTCTAAGCCAGCACATTGACCCTGAAGGTGGCAGCTTGAGGAAAGGCACTGAGCAGCATTGCTATTAATACAGGTGCAACAAGGCAGGGGCTGAGGGGGATTCCTCGGGGGAGACAGAGATGGGGGTCATCTCAGGTACCTGTTAGGCATTGGTCTGAGCAGGCTCCTTTTTTTCTCCCCTTTTCACTTCATCCCTCCTTCCTGAAAGTCCATTCTGGAGGCTCATGAGTGCCATGGACCACTAGACAAGGAATTGATCACACAAGAACAGTTCTGATGAGAGCTGGTTAAAGTCTCAAGGACAAAGACTTCCTCCTCATGGGCGGCTCCCCCACCCAGCAGTCCTCAGGAGACAGTAACAAGCCAAACACCCGGGCACTGATTCAGCTCCTGGCCTCTGCTGGGGCTCATGGGGCAGAGGCAGCGATCTGCCTGCCTTGCTCTGACCCTGTCTGTGGTCCTGCCTCCCACCTCAACCACTGGTCAGCCAGGTTTCTATCAAGTTTACAGAGAGAAAGAAAAGAAGGTAAAGAGGCAGGTGAATCTAGTCGAGCGCGGTGGCGCACGCCTGTAATGGCAGTGGCTCGGGAGATGGAGGCAGGAGGATCACAAGTTGGGGAGCAGAGGCAGTCTGTGTAACTTAGCGAGACCCTGTCTCAAAAAGTAAAAAAATGGGCTGGGGGTGCAGCTCAGTGGCCCAGCACTTGCAAAGCATGCAGGCGTGAGGCCCTGGGTTCAACCCCTAGTACTGCAAAAGAGAGAGAGAGAGAGAGAGAGAGAGAGGTGAATCTGTCAGCCTTCTCAGCTAGCTTTTAGCTTAGCACTTAGAAGGTAGCACCATTGGCTTTGGGTGCCATGATCACCTCCTTCCCTGAATTGGTGACCCATCTCTAGGGAGGGTACCAGGGTGCAGGGAGAGAAACTCAAGAGTCTGGGGCCCAGTGGGCTTGCACAGCTGCATGATGCCCACCATCAAAAACATCTCCAGTCCCAGCCCAGCACAGCAGACCCTAGACACCCTCCCCAGAATATCCTCCACCTACAGTGCCCTGTCTGAGGCAGCTGGATGACAGCCCCACACTGCCATGTCAGTCCCTAGAGAGAACACTGCAGGCAGCTGTCCCCGGCTCTCTCCAGTGTGGCCTGCAGAATTGGGGTGGTTTGGGAAAGAGATCTAGCAGGGGCCAGGCGTGGTTAGGTGAGGATCCTTTTGTGTTTTGTCAGGTCTGGAAATTATATAGCAAGGGTCCCAGCAGATCCTTATAGCAAGCGTGGATGATAAGTTACAAACCAATGAAGTGACCCTACCCCCTGACTGGCCAGCCAGTTTGGGCTCGGGTAGAGATCTCCCCCTATGTGACTGTCAGCTTGTCATGCTGTGGGGGCTTGTGTGTTGCTGTGATGCTGCAAGCTATGCCACCACTATCTCAGACACCAGCAGAGCCACCCATGGTGGACAGGTTTCACCTGAGCTTCCTGACTAAGATAGACTAGGAAGAAGGACCCGGTAGCCTATCCCCCAAACAATTAGCCATTGAAAACCCTAGGAATAGCAGAGAAGCACTGTCAAATATAGTGCTGCAAAATGAGACCCCCAGGCTGGCAGGCATTCAAGAAATGACTAGGGAAGATTTGCTTCCTCAAAGTCAAGTCAATCTTAATGATGGGAATGGAGTAAAGCTCCTGAAAACTCCAATTGCTGATCTGGCATGACTCAAAAAAGAAATATAGTGGCTGCAACATTGGGTTCAAACATACAAAGATCATGTGTATAGCACAGTGTTGGGTAGTGTTTCATTCTGCTGCACTTAGGGTTACTATGAGTCGGATCCAACACAATGGCACCCAGCAACAGCAAGAGCTCTCCAGTCCACTCTGACCCTGACAAACTCAGATGCCTCCTGAAACAGCACAGGTTTTCTCTCTATCTATAATTTGTTTCACCCATATTTTTTTTGTTTCTTCCATAAAACAGGAGTTCCGAATGGGGAGGGGGTGGCTTAGAGTCTGAAAGACCCTTTCCTGGCTCAGCACATCTTGGGGCCCTTCTATCACCTCTCTGAGCCTCAGTTTTTGTGTGAGTCAAACCATAATCAGAATTGGGTGGATCCCATAGGATACTGTGGAGATAAGGAGAAGTGAGGGTATATTAATATCCCAGTCAAAGCCAGTGACGATAACAATGGAATCATCATTATGAAGTGATCTGTGTGTGTGTGTGTGTGTGTGTGTGTGTGTGTGTGTGTGTGTGTTTTTACTTATTTACCCTCTAGGGTGTATCCTTCATATATTTGTATGTGCACCTATGTATCCTCCCTCTTATCTTCATTCCAGACATCTCCAAAGCCTAGGCCTTCTCTGATACAGGAGATTGTTGTGGTTTAGATATGAAATGTCCCAATGCCAAAGTCTTTACTGTGGTCGTTTTCAGAGGTGGGGCCTTGAGAGGTGATTGGCCCATGAGGGGGTCTCACTTTACCAGTGGATGAATCCATTCATGAGTTCAGAGCTTCATGAGCTCTTCAGAGATGGAGCCTAGTTGGTGGAGGCGGGTCACTGTAAGCATACCTTTGCAGAGTACATTTTGTCCCTGGCCCCTGACTCTTCTCTCTCTCTCTCTGCTCCCTGGCTGCTGAGAGGTGAGCAGCCTCCTCTGATATATGTTCCCACCACCAACATGTTCAGCCTCACCTCAGGCCCAAAGCAAGAGAGCCATGACATTGAACTGACACCTCCAAAACCATGAGCCACTGAGCCATTAAACCTTTCCTCCCTTAACTTGTTTATTTGTCACAGCAATAGAATGCCAACCAACAGGAATGATGAAAGCAATCCATTTTATGATACTTCTGGGACATACCAAAGGGACGCAGTCATTCCACCCCACTGAGTGGAAGGGCAAATCTCTCTAATCCTGCATTTATAGCTTCCATCACTTTTCCATTTGACAAATATTTATTTTTTATTTATTTATTTTTCTTTATGGGACATTTTTAATGTACACCTTAATGTGATTCATTCTGACATGCTTTTCATTGCGGCATTTACATATATGCATTTTGATGTACATTATTCATATAGGTTCCCCCTTACCCTCTTGTATGCCTCCCCCACCCACACCCTCCCCATCTAAGTCTTCTCTATCATTTACTTGGTAATATTTTTCTATATGTACTTGAGTCCCAGTTCTGTTTAAGATAGAAATTTTTCCTGTAGCGAACTTTGGTTTTATCTTGTCAGAACAATTGCATGCATTTTCTAGACCATTTATATTGACACCATTCTTAGCTTTTTTTTTTTTTCATTTTATTTTGATCCGACATTGAACAGGATGTTTCTTCCTTATAATTTTGATTCAACTCCCACATATGAGTGAGAACATGTGGTGAGACTGATATATACAAAGTATTATTCTAGAAATTAGAATATAATAGAGAACAATACCAGCTAACTCCCCGCCCTCATGACATGAACGTTCTAGTAGGAGGCCCAGATGATAAAAACGCATGCCAGTCTAGTTCAACTATCACGGTCACTATCTTTGCTGGAATATCCCTTTCCCTGTCCTCTCCCTACCTCCCTACTCTCCATCCAGAGCCACCCCTTAGGGACAGATGGGCTGCAGAAGTAGCTTCATCAGAGCTGGAAGGGTACAATTCACAGCTTGAAAAAGCCCAGGCTCTATGAAGCCACAAAACCGACACCATGTCTGACCTCGCCTTCTCCCTGACCTTTGCTCCCTGCACCCAGCCTGCCCCTCCTCTGAGGTCCACCTCCTCCATAGCACTCACGCATGTCCTCACCGTCTCACCTGGGTTTCAATAGCAGACACTTCTGGCCTTAACCCCTTCCTCCAGCTCCCATAGAGCAGCCAAGTGAGCTCTCAAACGCTCATACCTGGCCCTGACTCTGGGGACCTCAGTATTCTTCAGGGTTCCACCTGGGCCGCAGGATCAACCTTGGCCCATCCCGCGTGCTGGGACCCAGGCTCATTTCTCTGGAGCATCTCCTCTCCCCTCAACTTGCACGTGTAAAATCTCAGGCACCAATGAACTTCTGGATCTCACCCTCTTTCCCTCATCCCTCATCCTCAGTAGGTGCAATTCTTTCTGTGTAGAACACTCCCCACCCCTTTCTCATCTGACTAATCCTAACCCATCCTGGGACTCGCAGCTTAAATGCTGCTTCCTCCAGAAAGTGCTCCCAACTCCCTGCGTGCCAGGAACCCCCATGGCTCCCATGCCTTCCTGTTGGGCACTGAGTCATATTTGCCTGATGGCTTGGCTACCTTCACTCGTACAGGGTGAGCTTCTTGAGGTCAAGGGAAATCTCTTGTTTACTGTGTCTCGGGGCTGGGGTTTAGCTCAGTTGGTAGAGTACTGCTCCGCACTCTCTGAGGCCCTGGGTTTGAAGCCCAGCACCATAAAAATGGGAGAAGGACATGGCAGGCCACTCCCAAAACAATTATCCTTATGAGGGTCACTATGAGTGGGACCCAACTCAAGGGCATCTAAAACAACTATGCTGGGAATGCAGAAGACAGACGTGGTCATTTCTTCCATGTGCAATGACAACATGGCTGATGTCTTAGATGGAGACCCATGGTGCTGAGTGTCCTGCCCAGCTGTGCCAAGTGGGCAGCTCATGGCTGTTGGGTCCCTGGCTAGTGGAGGGGACAAGAGGAAGAAGCTGCCTCCTCCTCCCTTTCCAGCACAACACTGTCTATATGAGGCTCTTTTCTCTCTCCCTGACCCGCCGTTCAGAGAGCACCCCTTTTGCAAAGCATGGATCTTTGAGAGAGAACATCCCCGTCTGCCTATCATCCCAAGAAACCAGGTTTTTGTTTTATTTTGTTTGTTTCTTTTGCAAAACAAACAAACAAATAAACAACAACAAAAAAACTTCCTTGAAGGAGGAGGTGGGCAGAATTGTGTTGGGTTTTTGTGTCATCCCGAAGGGAAGCCACGTAGGACTCCACGTGGAAATCCATTTTTTCCCCACATTCGCACACCATCTGGAGCCCTCAAGAGGGACCTGGTCTCATGGAAGCCCTGATGAGACACAGCCACTTCTCTCTGCCCACCAGATGTCAGTGGCCGGCCAGCCTGTGTCCTCATGGGAGGGGACTCTCCACAAGGCTCTCTTTCTCTCACCGTGTCTACATTATATGGAATTCCTAGGGAGGGGCCTCGGTCTGGCTTCTTGACCAGGGCCAAAGGGCTCTCCAGGCCCCACCTAGTTTCTCAACGTGGGAACCACCCCGCTGGCCATGTCCCCAGCTCACAGGCGATGAGGAGAAAGAAAAGGCTGTTGAGAGCGGCTCTGCGTTCCCACGCGGGAAGGTGCCAGCTCAAGACAGCTCGGCTTTGTGCTGGGGAGAATCTGTTTTCTTACCAGGCAGCAGGGCGTAGCGTCCCATGGAGAGATCAGAGGGACCAGCAAAGGAGGCCTGGGCCGCCTTTGCCGCAAGCCCCAGACAAGCTGGAAGCACACACCTGCCCTAGGGGAGGAGACGCCGACCTCGAACTTCACCCTGAGAAAACCCTTTCCCAGGCTTCTCCCCAGCAGTCAATTTCTGTCCAGGCCCACAAGTCCACATCTCTCTGCTTTGGTAGCTGTTCATTAAGAAAACAGCTTCAGAGCGGGGCACAGTGGCGCACGCCTGTAATCCCAGCGGCTCCAGAGGCGGAGGCAGGAGGATCGCAAGATCGAGACCAGAGGCAGTCTGCGTAATTTAGCGAGGACCTGTCTCAAAAAGTAAAAAAATGGGCTGGGGACGCAGCTCAGTGGTCCAGCACTTGCAAAGCATGCAAGCACGAGGCCCTGAGTTCAACCCCCAGTACCACACACACAAAAAAAAAAAAGAAGAAAAGAAAAGAAAAAGAAAAAGAAAATAGCTTCAAACCAAAAAATACTCTGTAACTCAGTGTTATTCCTGATCTATATATATTTAATGATGATAGTTACATTATAGAGCAATAGAGTTTAGGTAAGATAGATAGATAGATAGATAGATAGATAGATAGATAGATGATAGATAGATAATAGACAGATAGAATAGATAGATGATAGATAGATAGATAGATAGATAGATAGATAGATAGATAGACAAATATAGATGGATAGATTCAGGCTGACATTTAGAAATTGTCAGGGACAGCTGGCCATGGAGGTGCATGCCTGTAATTCCAGCAATTCAGGGAGGCTGAGGCCAGAGGATCATGAGTTCAAGGCCAGAGGCAGTCTGTGCAATTTAGCAAGACCCTGTCTCAAAGTAAGAACTAAAAATGGGCTAGGTGGTGCAGCTCGGTGGTAGAGCACTTGCAAAGTATGTGCAAGGCCCTGGGTTCAACCCTCAATTACTGAGAGAGAGAGAGAGAGAGAGAGAGAGAGAGAGAGAGAGAGAGAGAGATTGTCAGGGACACTTGAGATCATCCAACCTTCAGCAAACTCTGAAGGGCCAGTGTGACTCAGTGTCCACCAAATGTATATGTGCAAGGGTGTGGGGACGAGGTGCCTTGTGCAAGAATGAGGGTATATGAATATGTGAATAAGTGCGACAGTGTGGGAAGTGTGGATGCGCGGAGGTGTGTGTGTAGACGTGCGTGCAAGAGCCTCTCTGTGGGAGTGTGCGCATGTGCGGGAATCAGGGAGCATGAATGTGTTGGCATGTCCATGGGTACATGAGTGTGGGTGGCAGTGTAAGCATGTGAGCGTGGGCATGGACCTGTGAGTGTTTAAGTGTGAGGCTGAGAGCAGGTGTGTATTTTAGGGAATGGAAAGAAGACTTAGTGGGTGTCCTTTGCCCCCGAGCCAATGTCTCCAGAACCTCTGCAAACTGAAAAGGCTTTGCAAACAACTGGGCTAATTCAAGCTCTTACCCTCGTCTCTTGACAAGTGTGGAAACTGTGACCCACTGAAGCAAAAGATGTGCCAAACAGCTTTACGGTGCCAAAGCTGGGAATGAGGTCTCTAGATTCCACCCAGGCAAAGCGCTTTCCTCCGTTGCCAGTAGAATTGTCTCACTGTTCCTGGAAACCTGCAGTGGTCACCTAAGGGGTGTGCTGTCAGTGCCCCGCTTCTAAGTACGTGTGCCCGTTTCCTCAGGCCCTCCTCCACCCCACTTCCCACACTCACCTCCTTGCTCCAGACATTCATCCCATCACTCATAAAAGTAACACTTGCTCGCATTGTATAAAACTCACGTTTGGCAGAAGCAGTTCTTTTGCATAGCATGTTTCCTGGCAACAGCTGATTGGTCTCCAGGGAGAGCCGCTAGTGCAAGATGAGCCAATCAGAGTTCTTCCCTGGGAACACTAACAACAGAAATGAGAAAGGAGAGACATCCCATTCTAGTGGTTAAACCCATGAGATGTGAAACTAACCATGTGGAAGAAGCCAATCTATAGCAACAAAGACTGAATCTAAATACAGAGCAGTCGGGTGAAGACACCCTGTTAATACCCTTGTTTCCAGATTTTTCAAGATTACCATCATCTCTGGACTTGCTTGACTGTTTCATTCTCCTCTGGGTTTTGTGAATCAGTACATTTCCCGCTGTGGTTAAATTAATTAATTAAGGTCTCTTCTCCCTTGTAATCCAAAGCCAAAATACAGCAACATAACCAAATCCCCTCAGACTTTCTGGCACTCTTCCCAATTCTCTATTGTCTTCTTTTTGAAATATATTTTACTATAAAGTAAATATAAATGAAGGCACTCTATTCAGTTCCAACTTCTATCTCAGGAACAAGAGAATTTAAAATCATAAGTTAGGGGCAAAGGTAGAAATAAAACAAGTCTTCTTGTTGTTATCGAGTGTTACTGAGTCAGGTCTGACTCATAGTAATCCTATGTACAACCGAATGAAACCTTCTCTGTCTGACACTGTGTCAGGCACATGATCTTTTTTTATGTTTAAACCCATTGTTGCAGCCCCTGTGTCCATCCATCTAGTTGATGGTCTTCCTTTTTGGTTATTGTTCACTTACCACTCTCCCAAACATAATGTTTTTCTCCCTCCTGGCTACATGTCCAAATACATCAGACACAGTCTAGCCATCCTTGCTTCCAAGGAGCACTCTGGTTGCATTTCTTCTATGAAGGATCTGTTGGTTCTTTTGGCAGTCCATGGTATATTCAACATTCATCTCCAGCACCATAATTCAAAAGCATTGATTCTTCTCCTTTTCCCTTATTCACTGTCCATCTTTCATAAGCATATGATGCAACTGAAAATACCATGGCATGAGTCAGGTGAACCTTTGTCTTCAATGTGACATCTTTACTTTTCAACATTTTAAAGAGGTCTTTTGCAAAAGCTTTTTTCCAAAGCAATGTGTCTTTTGGTTTCATGACTGCTGCTTCTGTGGGTGTTGATTATAGAACCAGGTAAACCAAAATCTTGGACATCCTCAATGTTTTCTCCATTTATCATGAAGTTATTTACTGACCCAATTGTAAGGATTTTTGTTTTCTTGATGTTGAGGTCAATCCATACTGAAGCTGTGTTCTTTGATCTTCATCAGTAAATGTTTCAAATCCTCTTCATGTTCAGCAAGCAAAGTTGTGTCATCTGCATAACGCAAGTTGTTAATGAGTCTTCCTCCCATCCTTATGCCATGTTCTTCTTTATAAAGTCCAGATTCTTGTATTATTTGCTCAGCATAAAGATTGAAGAGGTACTGTGAAAGGATACAGCCCTGTGGCACACCTTTCCTGACTTTAAACCAGGCAGTGTTTCCTTGCTCTGTTCGAATGACTACCTCCTGGTCCATGTACAGATTCCTCATGAGAACAATTAAGTGCTCTGGTATTCCCACTCACTGCAATGTTATTAATAGTTTGTTGTGATCCACACAGTCAAATGCCTTTGCATAGTTAATAAAACATAGACATATTTCTGGTATTCTCTGCTTTTGGCTAAAATCCATCTGAGGTCAGCAATAATGTCCCTGGTTCCACTCTTTCTTCTCAATCCAATTTGATTTTCTGGCAGTTCCGTGACAATATACAGCTGCAGTTGCTTTTGAATGATAATTAGCAAAATTTTACTTGCATGTGATATTAATGATATCATTCGGTAATTTCCACATTCAATTGGATCTCCTTTCTTGGGAATAGGCACAAATATGGATCTCTTCCAGTCAGTTGGCCAGGCAGCTATTTTCCAAAATCTCTTGGCATAAACAGAAGTTTGTCATACTGTGGGAGCTTACATGTTGCTGTGATACTGAAAGCTATGCCATCAGTATTTCAGATATCAGGAGGGTCACCCATAGTGGACAGATTTCAACTGAGCTTCCAGACTAAGATAGACTAGGGAGAAGCATCCAACAGCCCACTCCTGAGACAATTGTTGTTGTTGTTAGGTGCCATTGAGTTTTATTTGACTCACAGAGACCCTTATAGGGTTTTCAATGGCTGATTATTTTGGGATTGCCTCAGGAGTGGATTGCCAATTCCTTCCATTTTTGTGGTGCTAGGAATCAAACTTGGGACCTCAGAGACTGCAGAGTAGCACTCTACCAACTGAGCTAAATCCCAGCCCCTTGAAATAATTACCCATTAAAAACCTTGTGAATAACAGAGAAAGTCTTATTATCTATCCTAAGTTCCTTCCAAGAAACCATAATGGTGTATATTAATTTGTGTACCAGAGATCCCAAATAAAATTCCTTAAACATGACAAAAGTTTAATTTTCTTGGGCATTGAAGTCCAGAACGAAGCAGTCATGGCTAGAACAATGGCTCTGCTCCCTGAGGACCTCAGAACTCAAGCTCCTACTTTCTTTCTTCAGTCCATTCTCAGTTTTCTTCTCTGCAAAGGGCAGGTGTTGATGTCCCTGCTAGTAATGGCTATTCCTGTCTCTGCCACAGCCTCTACATTTCAGCCAGTAGGAAGGAAGAAAGGGCAAGGTGGAAAAGGTGTGTGTCTGTCTCCCCTTCAGGAAGTCTCCCAGAAGTTGCCCTATGACACTCCACCTAAATCTCACTCACCAAGACATCATCATGTGGCCACATCTAATTTAAAAAGAGTCTGGGAAATACAGCCTTGACTCTGGGAGCCATGCACACAATTACAAAGTAGAAGTTCTTTAACCATGGACAAAGCGGAGAATGGGTATTGGATAACAATGTGCCTGCCATCGTTCCTGTTGTTGTTTTTACTCTGAACAGTGCTGCCCTCATCCTAGTGGTTGCTTCACCTACTGGGAGAAAAAAGGGTGTTTCTCTCTTGCCTTTTCCTATCCCCTGCCTGCTTTGCACATCCCCCTGTCCATAGCACCAAGCTCGAGAAGTTGTTTGTGAAGCTGGATAGATTAGAATGATCCTCACTTGCAGGTTGGGGCCAAATGGATCTGTCAGAGAATTCTGGAACAGACCACATGGTTTGTCCCTTCTAAAATGACTTTTGGCCCTAGCCCACCTATTGAGTCATAAGGAATGACAGGCTATAAAGTGTGAATGATTCAGAGCCTCCTACACACTACACCCACCCTACTTTCTTAGAGAAATATCGCCTTGTAGGACCCTCACAAGGGCAAGTCTGACCCACTCATCATCCACTCATTCACTCAACACATAGTTTTGGGAGGCAGTAAAGAAGTGGTGGTTAAAAGGACCAGCCCTACAGTCTAAGAACCTGGCTTCAAATCCCAGATCTATGAGCCTGGGAAAATGACTTAATCTCTGTATGCCTCATTTTCCTTACCTACAAAATCTAGATTTACACCACTGTCTCACAGGATTTTTGAGATTAAGGAAGGTATCCCAGAAGGGTATATAACAGTTCTTGTTGTTGTTGTGTGCCATCGAGTCGATATGGTATCCGACTCATAGCGACCCTCATAGGGTTTTCAATGGCTGCCTGTTTCAGGATTGCCTTGGGAATGGGTTACCATGTCCTTCTCCCATTTTTGCGGTGCTGGGACTCGAACTTGGGACTTCAGAGACTGCAGAGCAGTGCTCTACCCACTGAGCTAAATCCCAGCCATATAACAGTAGCAGCTCAATAAATGCCAGCTATTTTCATTAAGTGTCTACTGTGTTCCAAGACTGTGCTGTATACCGGGGTGAGCCCATGAAACTTTGAGGTCCTTAGACACACAGAGCACTTGATCTTGGCCTCATGTTGAATGCAACAGAGTCGTCAGCCACAGCATTTGAGCACGAAGGCCCTTCATGGGCCACATGGCAAGACTCTGAAGAGCAGAGGGACTATGAAAAGTGGAAAGCCTACTTCTCCTTCTTCCCAGCCCTTGTCCCCAGCTAGACTCCCAGAAAGCACATTTATGTCCTGTGCATTATAGGTTGTGTTGTTGTTAGGTGCCGTCGAGTTGTGTCTGACTCAGAGCGACCCTCATAGAATTTTCAACAGCAGATTGTTTTGGGATTGCCTTGGGAGTGGGTTGCCACATCCTTCTCCCATTTTTGCCACGCTGAGAATCAAACTCGGGACCTCAGAGACTGCAGAGCGACGCTCTACCAACTGAGCTAAATCCCAGCCCTGCACTATAGGTAGGTTAGCCCTAATTCCATGCTCAGTCAGTCCCTTTACATCTGTTCTGCAGGCAACTTGCGGCCTCTTGGATATGCCCACAGCTTCCAACAATGACAACAACAAACACAGAAAGAAGAGAAGAAAGGAAAGAGGGAGAGAAGGAGGGAGGGAAGGATAGAGGAAGGAAGGAAGGAAGGAAGGGAGGGGAAGCAAAACCATTTGCCATTTCATTGAAAATATAACCATTTAAACGCTCATTTCACATAGCTGCTTTTTAGTATTTCTGAAACAACAATTCAGACACTTGGTTTATACTTTATATTTTTTTCCATCTATGAGGTAATTTTCCAAATACATATCTCATTATTCATTATACAAGTTTACTTAGAAGCAATTCAAGCACTGCAAAGAAGTCAAAGTGAAAAACAAACGCCAGCATCCGTACAGACAAGTCACACAGAGCACATATTTAGTGGGCTCAGAAGAAAGACAGATTGAGATGGAAAGACAGAGAGAAGAGCAATTGAAGGAACACTGGACGGTCTTCTCTCCTTTTTCTCAGTAAACACATGGTCCAGAGGAGGCCCAGGAAATGGGATGTAGACCTGCCGCACCCTAGGAACTGAGTCCAACCCAGGGGTATGCCAGTGTTTACGGCACAGGGGTATTTTTCATGTAGCATGGCCCCAAAATATAGTCTCATCATTACTTTCTGAAGTACTCAAGGCAAACAGCAGAAATCTATTCCAATAGGAGAAGAAAACCCTGAGAGATGGCAGGGCTCTGGACTGCCTTTTACAGGCTGGCATTAGGACTTGTCAAGGATAATTTTCACCCCGTGCATCTTTTCTATTTTATTCTCACACTTTAGGATCAAATCTTAGAATAACATTCAACTCCCTCCTTCTCTCTCTTTCTCTCTGCCTCTTCCTTTCTCCCCTTCTCCTTCCCTTCCTTCCTTTCTTCCTTCTTCCTTCCTTCTTTTCTTCCTTCCTTCTTACCCTCCTTCCTTTGTGTTTTCTCTGAGACCAATGGGCTGATACAATGCAAACTATTTGACACTTTGTTTTCTCCACCTAACAAATATTTTGACCTGCTTCCATCAGCGTGGAGCAGTCTATAGTACTTGTTGTTGTTAGGTGCCGGCGAGTCGGTATTGGACTCATAGCGACCCTCATAGGGTTTTCAATGGCTGACTGTTTCGGGATTGCCTCGGGAGTGGATTGCCAGGCCCTTCTCTCTATAGCACTAGGAGGTAATAAACCAGCCTCTGATGACATTACAGTCATGCTGCAAGGTCTCAGCACATGTATCTTTGTCCTTTTGGTAATGCTTTCTTGTGGATAAGTTCCCTGAAGTGGATTGGCGGGGCACACATATGCACACTTTGATTTTCTAGATTGCCTTCTGTATCAGTTGCTTTTCCTGTCACTGTGACAAAGTGCCAGACAGAAAAGCTTGAAGGGAGGAAAGATTTATGTCAGCTCATGGTTTTCCAGAGGGTTCCATCTATCATGGCGAAGAAGGCATGATGGAGCAGCCCACATCATGGCAGAGGGGAAGCAGAGAGAAAATGAGAATATAAGAAGGGGCCAGGGTGAGATATAGCCTCAAGGACAAGCCCCCAGTGTTCTATGTCCTCCACCTTCTACCTTTTACCACCTCCCAGTCATGCCATCATATTATGAATCCATCAAGGGATTAACCCATTTATTAGGTCAGAGCCTTCAGGATCTAATTATTTCTGAAAATGCCCTCAGACACATGCAGGGGTGTGCTTTACTAATCTCCATTTGTTAGTCCAATCAAGTTGACAATCTAAATTAACCATCACAACTTCCAGGTATACACCAGCACATACTTTGGTGTGTATTCTTTTTCGTCTCAATGAGCACACATATAAGGGATCAACTTTGTCTGTATTTTGTTTAGTGTTCTGGTAGAGTGAAGGTCCATCAAGGTCAGGGAGGGTGGGATAAGAACAGACTTCCAAGGGGAGCTCACTTTTGAAGGATGACGTGATTTCCAACTCAGAGAAACAAACAGAGAACATTCTAGAGACTAGAGTCTGAAGTCAAAGAAGCATGGTTGGGGGCAATGTGGCTCATTAGACTTTGGCAAGCCTTTGGCTGTAAGGTGATATAGACCCTGGCCCTCAGCTTCGCAGGCTCAGACACTCCAATAGAGTACACAAAAACCAGACAAACAAGCAAGTGCATTCCAGTGGGGGAAGTAGACAATAAACGGGACATGCAGTCACTGAGGTAGCGTGCTAGATGGCAATGAGTGCTGTGGAGACTTGGAATCAGGAAGGGCATCATGAGAAGGTGACATTTAATAATGACCTGCAGAGGGTATGGAAGTGAACCTTATTGGTGTCTGGAGAAAGAACATTCCAGAGAGAGGGTATAGCAAGGACAAAGGCCCTGAAGCATGAGAGTCTCTAGTGACTCGGGGGAAGAAAATGAGGTCACATGGCTGGAGCAGAATAAGAGAGATCATGGAGACAAGTGAGAGCCAAGGTCCAAGAAGCCTTGGAGGCCATAAGTTCCTGCAGCGAGCTTAGCTGTCTGATTTGGGCTGTTTTCAGGATGAGAAACCACTGGGGGAATTTGAGGAGAGGGGTGATGGAATCTACCATATGCTTTAAGGAGGACATTCTGGGTAGAAAGGACAAGAGCTAAAATAAGGGGAGCTGGTCAGAAGTTATCAGGATAATCCAGATGAGAGCCGATGGTGACTTGGGCCAAAGCGAAGCAGCCATGGCATTGGGAAATGGTCCGGTTCTGCACGTACCTGGAGGCAGATCCTTTAGGTTTCATTCATGGGCTGCAGCTGAGGTGTTAAAAGTCCAGTGTCAGGAGCTCCACAGGGTACAGCCCTCGGCATCCGGAGGAACCGGGCCGCGTGCACTGAGTGGGAAGCAACGTGAGTGGGGGACATTCGAGGGCCTGATTTTGGACATGAGATGTGTGACCCTGTTGGACCCCAGACCAGAGGTGGAGTGAGCAGACAGACATGTCAGAAAGAATCCTGGGAGAGGTCGGGCCAGGAGGGCAGATGGGTGAATCATCTGCGGAAGGATCGCTGTCGGGCTTTGGACTAGATGAGATCACTAAAGGAATGAGCACGGCCAGAAAAGGAGCAAAGTTCCCAGAACTGCCCCTGGGGACCCTCCGATGTTACAGAGTCAGGTAGGGGAGGAGGCAGCAGCCATGGCAGCCAAAGAGATAGAGCAGAAGGTTCTGGAAGCCAAAGGAAGCAAGTGTTGAAGAACAAATCCTCAAATACCTCTGCTGAGTCAGGAAAGATAAGGAATAAAATACTGGCCGTGTGATGTGCTCCTGACCACAGTGCTGGCCACGTACCCCCCGGCCTCAGGTGGAAGACTTATCATTTTGTTGATTAACTATGAAGTACTGACCTTGCAAAGGGGTGGTCCTGTGTCCAACCCTAAGGTGGGGTTCCTGTAGGAGGAAGAGCACACAGCAGGTGGAGAAAGCTAGACTGGGAAGGAATGGGGTCCAGCAGGTCAGGTTCAGCCCTAGCTGATCCACTTGCTCCTGGGGTGACCTTGAGGCCCTCTCCAGGGCTCAGCGTCTTTGCATGCACTATGGAAAGCAATGAGCAGAGAAGGTTTGGTCAGGAGACCAACAAGATACTTTTCATCCCCACCACTCACGTCTCACCTGCAGCCGTAGCCCTGTGGCATCTGATCCTGTCAGATCTCGGAAGCTAAGCAGGGTTGGGCCTGGCTAGTACTTGGATGGGAGACGGCCTGGGAACACCAGGTGCTATAGGCTTGGGAGATGGACCCGGCAACCCACTCTCAAAAATCAGTCCGCCATTGAAAACCCTATGAACAGCAGAGAAGCACTGACAACAGTGTTTTGTCTGTTGTACACAGGGTCGCTATGAGTCAGATACCGACTCGAGGGCACCTAACAACAACTCACATCTCACATGCAGAGATGCCTCCCTCTCCGTCAGGGATGGCTGCATAATTTGCAGTGCCCCTTTTTCAAAGTATGGGGTGCGTTGCCCTTCAGGCTACTAACATATCATGCTTTCTTCCTTCCTAAAACAGTCTCTCTTCACTTAGGATGTCTTTTATTTGCAATTTAATGTCCTTCGAAGCTACCTACACAAAATGTCACATCATTAGCATGAATTTTGCCATTTCCTTTTATACAGTGCAATGTCAAATTTTAAATGCAAATAGAAGAACATTTAACTCATAAGCAGAAGCAACAAAATTGCACAATTCATATTTCATAGCTTGGATATGCATATGCATTTCCTTCTTACCAGAATCATGGAAATGCTGCCCAAGACGAAGCCAACTGTTTTGATTACATGTCTTGTCTCCTAACAGCCTCGACTTGATGCTGACTATTGAGCAAAGAAATACTGAAATGAGAAAGAATGATGGACTGCCCTGTCTTTCTCTTTGTATCTGTGACATCCTTTACAGCATAAATTGTTGGCTACTGAGAAAGAAGATGAGAGGTCTCCTGATTGGTGCTTTTTTTTGTTTTGTTGTGTTGTGTTTTATTTGTTTGTTAGAACACAGTTGGCTTCTGTTTGCCTTTGGGGCAAGTTTGCTTCAGCAGAAAGCGTGGTTCTGGGGGCTGTCAGGGGCGCCAATTCCTCAGCTATAGACACAGCACACTTCCCTCTTCCCTTCGACTTGACCGAAGTCCGCCTGACCTCCCACGCACCATGGGTCCATTGGGATTCTGTGCTCAGGGGGCACCAAGGAGGCTATGTGAGAACGAGGAAGCAAAGAACAGCCACAGGCTGGCATCTTGCACGTGTCTCCTCTGCTCACCTCCCTACTCCATTGTCCCATTTACAAGCCACAAGTTCAAAGGTGAACATATTTGTTGTTTCAAGATGGCAATATCCGAGCATTCAATCAAGCACGGGGCCTTCTGAGAGCCACTGCAGGGGTCACTTCTCCAGGAAGCCAACCTTCCTCTTGGTCTGCCTCTGCAAACCCCATCACCACACTCATCACCCTGCCCCACAAGCTTAGTTTTCTTTGTCTTCCTCTACTACACTGTAAGACAACTCATTCAGTTATGGCACCAGTACCTAGCACAATGCATGATATATTGTAAGTGCCCTTGAGATTTCTAAAGGAAGTAATAATTGGACTCCATCAGACAGATGAGTAGGAGTGTGTCTCCAAGATGGGTATGGCTGGCATCCTACACAGGAGAATGGCCTGAAGTCATGAAAGGACTTTTGTCTTTGAGAAATTGTGGGAAAGTATGACTCGAGTGGAGAGGGTGCTGAGATCTGAGGTAAGATGACATCTTAGCGTTAGTTGAACATGTACTATGTGCCAGGAATTCTTCCAATGGCATTGTATTAACTCACTTCTTCTTAATAACAACCTTGTGATGTAGGTATTTTTATTATCTCCACCTTACAGATGAAAAAAATGAGAAAGTTGAGTAACTCGGTCAAGGCCCATCCAGATCTATAAGATTCCAAAGATTCCATGTGGTTTGGAAAAGTAACTCCACCCATCCCATACTTGCTGGACAATAAAATTGAAGTAGGAAAAGAACTTTGAAAGAAAACGGTGAATACTATTTGGGGTATCCAATAAGGTTCTGAGAATGTAGCTGTATTTAACATCTGTAACTCAGGAAGGATGAACAGGCACTGAATGAGAATGGGAAGGCCTGAGGTAACTCGTAGTTACTGAAACCATGAACATGGATATAAGTAAGAAGAGAAGACAGCCTAGGACAGAGCCCTATGGAACTCAGACATTCAAGGACCAGTTGTTGCTGTTAGGTGCCATCAAGTCAGGTCCTATTCATAGCGACCCCATGTACAACAGAACAAAACACTCCCCAATTCTGCACCAGGCACATGATCTTATTTATGTTTAAGCCCATTGTTGCAGACACTGTGTCAATCCATACAGTAGAGAGTTTTCCTTTTTCTCATTGACCTGTCATTCTCTCATACATGATGCCCTTCTCCAGGGATTGGTCCCTCCTGACTACATGTCCAAAATATATAAGATTCAGTCTAGCCATCCTTACTTCCACGGAGCACTCTGGTTGTACTTCCTCTAGGACAGCTCTATTGGTTCTTTTGGTAGTCCATGGTATATTCAATATTCTTCTCCAGCACCAAAATTCAGAAGCATCAATTCTTCTCCTGTCTCCCTTATTCAATGTCCAACTTTCACAACCAGATGAGGAGCCAAAGATGCAGAAAATGAGAAGCAAGACAACAGAGGGCGGGGAAATAGAGTGGCGATGCCTAGAAGCCAATAGTCCCCCACATCACACTCTACGGAAAGAGGCAGTCAGATAAGAACCACAAAAAGCCCCTCAGATTTTGCACATATCCCTGCAGATGACTTCATGCAGAACAGTCTGCCTACACCGCTAATAAGCTGGTTGTTAGATGTATAACTAAACTAGGTGTGCCTTCTCATCTTTTACAATTCATGAAAAAAAGAAATCCTTGGTCAAACTGCATGCTCCAATTTGAGATCTAAAATCACACAGTCACTGCACCAAGAAGTTAGATGCAAGATAGCTGTGGACATTTGGCAAGCTACTTATATTCCCTGTTGGGGCCCCAGTTGCCCCATCTATGTTGTTGTTATTAGGTGCTGTCGAGTTGATCTCCGACTCATAACGACCCTACGTAGAACAGGGGAAACACTATTGTCAGTACTTCTCTGCTGTTCATAGGGTTTTCAATGGTGGATTGATTTTTGGGAGAGGGTTGCTGGGTCCATCTCCCAAGCCTATAGCACCTGGTGTTCTCAGGCGGTCTCTCATCCAAGTACTAACCAGGCCTGACCTTGCTTAGCTTCCGAGATCTGACGGGATCGGATGCCACAGGGCTACCGCTGCAGGCTCCCCATCTATAGACAAAGGTATTTAAAGAGGCATACACAAAGTTTTCTCCCAAATCCAAAGTTCTCTTCTTGACCATCCCCGCTGCTCTGAGGACGTTGGTGTTGACGAGGAAGGTGTGCTGAAGACGACCACCCCCTCCACGCCCCATCTGGGGCCGACGTCCGTGGGTCCTGGTGCCTCTCCTCCTTGTTTTCTTTCCAGTCTTCCAAGGTGGCTGCTGGAGCCAATGATGAGAAACACATGTCTCTGGGCAGCCCTGGTGCTGCTCAGTGCAGCCAAAGGGAAGACAAAAAAAGAAAGGAAGGAAGGAAAGAAAGAAAAGAGCTTTGGTATTCTCGGCTCCACGGACAATCCCCCCATTGATGTGCTGTGAGTCACGGCAGACTGCCAGGCCATCGTGGTTTCTGAATCACTTCCTTCGAGAGGGGCTCTTCACTCCTTCCCAGGCTGCCCTCAGCCTGGATCCGAGCGCACAGAGGTGGGCCCCTCACAGCCAGCAGGCGGCTCTGCCTGTTTTCCTTTCTGCTGGAGCTCCAGCAGGAGGGGGAGATGCCAGGCGGCACAGTGCAGGGGCCTGAGTGGAAAGTGGCAGACAAGAAGGTCAGATCTGCTTATCCTATGGCTGTTGTTGTGTTATTAGATGCCATCAAATCAGTATCTAACTCATAGCAACCCTGTGTACAACAGGTGAAACAGTATTGTCAGTGCTTCTCTGCTATTCATAGGGTTTTCAATGGCGGATTGATTTTTGGGGAGTGAGTTGCCAGGTCCTTCTCTCAAGCCTATAGTACCTGGTATTCTCAGGTGGTCTCCCATCCAAGCACTAACCAGGCCTGACCCTGCTTAGCTTCCGAGATCTAATGGGATTGGCCACCACAGTGGTATGGCTGCAGGCTTTACCCAATGGGAAGACCCTTTATTAAAACCCAGGCCCTCCTTCATCGTAGGAGACGGAAGTAAAATAAAACCCAGATTAAAAGCCATGCTTTTCTCCAACAAGGCCCAGACTCAACTCCATTTGGATTCTGCATATTTTCTACCTTGTACCCTGGCTGATGTGGATGCGAGGCGCATCCTTGGTGCAGAGTCAGGTGTGAATTTGATCCTGGCTCCTCCTTCAATGGTTTCCAGTATGGAAGCCGGGGCTGCCTTTCTCAGTCTTTCATCTTGCCATTTCCATCTTTGAAGACAAGGGTCTGAATGGCCCAAGATGCCTCACCGGGGTGTTGGGAGCCCAGTATTAGTCTGTTTTAGGTTGTGCTGTAGAATCAGCTTTATTCATTTGTTAGAGAACTCACATCCTTACTCCAGGCCAGACTCTGTGTCATCACCAGGGATCCTGAGAGGAAGCAGATGTGGTCCCGCTGGATGAAAGAAAATGACAGGAGCTCAAGGACGCAAACTCAGTATGGCAAGTGCTCTGGTGGAGGGCCCAGGGAGACCAAGAATGCAGACGTGGGGCTGGGGAGAACTCAGGGAAGGCAACCTAGTAGGTTGGTTGGATTGAATAATGCAACGTGGAGAGAATTCCATTCCTTCACCCAGGCCCCACTCCTCCCCTGGCCTCAACCACTCACCTCCGGAGCACTTTCTACATGCTGGCTGCAGAGGAGCCCACTGACATGAAGTCTCCCCTCCATGCCAACAGAGGGCGCTCTTTCCCCCCAACCCTGCTGTTTGGGAATGTGCTGGAATGCCACCTCCTGATGGGCACACTGAGCCAGGTCCACTGCATTGCTACAGCTCCTGGGGCATTTACCAGGGATGGGATGGCCGGGAAGCAATGCTCAAAAGAAAGTGGATCTGGTGTGGCAGTTTTTTAATGGTAGTTACAGGTGACAGGTGAGAGGAGCACTTTCCAAGAAGCCCGAATGCACATTCAACTGGCTGAAGTGTCCCTTAAGAGAGTGGACAAAAAGAAGAAGAAAGAAAAAAGAAAGAAAGAAGAAGAAGAAAGGAAGGAAGGAAGAAAGAAGAAAGAAAGAAAGAAAGAAAGAAAGAAAGAAAGAAAAAAGAAAGAAAGAAAGAAAGAAGAGACAAGGAAGGAAGGAAAGAAGGCAGGCAGGCAGGCAGGCAGGCAGACAGACAGCAGACAGGTAGGGGGAAGGGAGGGAAGGAGGTGGGGAGGGAGGAAGGAAGGAAGGAAAAAAGAGAGAGAAAGAAAGAGAAAGAGAGAAAGAAAGAAAAGAAAGAAAAAGAAGGAAGGGAGAGAGAAAGAAAGAGAGAAAAAATAGAGAGAGAAGGAAAGAAAGAAAGAAAGAAAGAAAGAAAGAGAAAGAAAGAAAAAAAAGAAAGAAGAAGGGAAAGAAGGAAAGAAGGAAGGAAGGGAGGGGGGGGGGGAGGGAGGGAGGGAGGGAAATGACAACAAAGAAGAAAGAAGAGAAGGAGTAGAGGGAGGAGGAGGAGGAGGCAGAGGCAGAGTGGAAGGTGGCAGTGGAGGAGGATGTTTGTCTCTCAGGTCCCAAGCAGAAGACCAGGCAGGTGATGCTGCTCAGTCCCTCACTGCTCAGTCAAATCCATCAGTTTACAGTCAGCCAGAATGATAGCCAGGGCTCTCTGGGTCTTGCACTATGGGATCTCTAGCACCTAGCAGTGCCTGACTCTACAAATAAACGTTGAATGGAATGATGAAATAACACTTGGAAGTAAGGTTCTAGAAAGAACAAACATTGTTTGCTGGAGGAGAATTTATATGTTGTCTATGTTGTACACCCTCCTTTTTCTCGATGCATCCCAGAAAGGTATGGTGACTTGTCCAAGGTCACACAGCTAATCTCAGAGGTGGAATTGGTGGGCCTGTCAACTGACTTGTCAACGGTTGCCTGGCAGAGTCAGCCCATCCTTAAATGAGGAACAAGGCAAGGCAACACAGGAAGCAGGAAGCAGTCATTTGCCTAGGTTATATGCTGCATAGGAGCTTCTCACTGAAAATTTCAGAAATGCGTTTTTTTTTTTTTTTTTTTTTGCAGTGTTAGGTGTTGAACCCAGGGCCTCGCGCTTGCATGTTTTGCAAGTGCTGGACCACTGAGCTCCGCCCCTAGCCCTTTTTTTTTTTTTTTACTTTTTAAGACAGGGTCTCGCTAAGTTACACAGACTGCCTCTGGTCTCGAACTTGCAATCCTCCTGCCTCCTCCTCCCAAGCCGCTGGGGTTGCAGGCATGCGCCACCACACCCGGCTCTGAAATGCCTTTTCAAGGACTCTACGATTGGCCTATGCTTCTAGGGAACAAAGGAACTCCAGCTAGTGCATTGAATAAAGAATTTTTTAAATGTCTAACAATCCAAGGAATATAGAAAGAGCAAAAATCCAGGCACTGGGCACACAACGGATGATGTGGGAGGTTCTAGGCATGTCGTAAGACCAGGTAAAGCCCCTGTATTCCAGAAAAAGATTGAGGTTGTCCAAGATTTTGCTTTGCTTGGCTCTATAATCAACACCCGTGGAAGCAAGAGTCAAGAAATCAAAAGACGCATTGCTCTAGGAAAAGCTGTGGCAAAAGATCTCTTTAGAGTATTGAAAAGCAAAGATGTCACATTGAAGACGAAGGTGCGTCTGACTCAGGCCATGGTATTTTCAGTCACATCATATGGTTGTGAAAGCTGGACATTGAACAAGAGAGACAGAAAAAGAATTGATGCTTTTGAATTGTGGTGCTGGAGACGTCTATTGAATATACCACGGACTGCCAAAAGAACCAACAGATCTGTCCTAGAAGAGGTACAACCAGAGTGCTCCTTGGAAGCAAAAATGGCCAGACTGCGTCTTACATATTTCGGACA
>VMDO01016639.1:0-47273 GCA_007922755.1 Pedetes capensis
TAATGATAGGAATGGAGTAAAGCCCCTGGGACCTCCATTTGCCGATGTGGGACAACTCAAAATAAAAAGAAACACAGTGTCTGCAACAATGGGTGCAAACATAAAAAGACTGAGTGCATGGCACAGTGTATGGTAGCGTTTCATTCTGCTGTACATTGTTGTTGTTGTTAGATACTGTCTAGTCAATATCTGACTCAGCAACCCTATGAAAAACAGGTGGAACACTATTGATAATATTTCTCTGCTATTCATAGGGTTTTCAATGGCTGATTGTTTTGAGGGAGTGGCCTGCTGGGTCCTTCTCCCAAGACTACAGCAGCTGGTGTTCCCAGGCAGTCTCCCATCCAAGTACTAACCAGGTCTGACCCCGCTTAGCTTCCAAGATTGGACACCACAGTGGTTATGGCTACAGCCCTGTTGTACATAGGATTGCTAAAAGTTGGACCTGTCTCAAGGGCACCTAACAAAAATAGCAAGAGACTGAACTTAGGGCCTTGTACCTACTAAGTAAGTGCTCTACCACTGAGCTGCACCCTTAGCCCCTTTATTATTTTTTTATTTTAGAGACAGGATCTTGATAAATTGTGCAGGCTGCCTCTAGCTTTGAACTTGTGATTCTCCTGCCTCAGCTTCCCAAGTTGCTAGAATTACAAATATGCACTACCATGCCAGATACATACAACAGACTTTTTATGTTTTCTAATGGACAAAATTGAAGTGAAAATTGGTGCCTTTACTTACCTGTGCCTTTGGATTTTATTTTTCTTAATATCTGATACTTTTTCTTTGATAGGACTGAAATTGTTTCCTACTGGTTAGTGGTCATCTTGGTTCACAACAAAATTTGCGGGCCAAGCACAATTCATGAAGGCTCCAATATTCTGTAGACAGGTGTCTCTGTCACATTTGATGTACTCCTTAATAGATGTGCTTCTTATTCTAAAGTGTGACTGCCCTTCTGCCTATTAGAGTTTCCTTGTATGAAATCCATGAAAGAGAATTAGGGGAAAGGGCAAATAATTCTAATAGTAGTTACAACACTATTTCATAATGAGAAAACAAGAGCAGAAGGTTAATGGCTAGATGGATTTAAGTACAAGAGATTCTTAACCTTTGATCATTTTGTAGATGAAGTGGATAGCTCTTAGGTCATTAGATTATCTTTCTTAAAATATAATTTTATTTTTGTTTCATCGTGTCCCTAAGACCCTGTAGCTTTTTGTACTATAAAATTTTCTACTCACAAGTAAAACTCAAATTAGCATGTTAGTTTGGTAAATTCAGGGAAATAATTTACTGTTCAGCACGTTTAATTAAGGTATTAGTCACCAAAGTTTATAAGAGACCCAAGACCTCAATGGCTATTTCTTGGAATTTCATGCATTATGTTAATGTCTTTATGAATGATGTTTTGTAAGTGATGCTTCATGCTGGTCTGATCTCAGAGATCCTTTCCAAGATATCCAATGCCAGCCTCAGTTTTATTAGAGAAAACAAAAAGTGAAGATGCCTATCTCCTCTTGCACCATTATTTATTGCTCATTTAATTCCAAATAAATAAAAATCAGAATCTCTTTTAATAACCTGAGCATACTGTCATTTCATCGTTTGGCACAGAATTCTTAATCTAAATCTCAATTTTTGTGCAACTTTTAAAACATATTTCTTTTAAAGTGTTCTTATTAACATATTTATTGTTATTTTATGCATCATGCTGTAATAATATTATGTCATACATTTATTAACATATAATAGTATTTTAAAGCCAATATCTGCATTGTAGTATAAAATCCAGTGCCTTGCCATTAAACAAAAGCATACTCTGAAATACCCATCAAACATTTTTGATGACAATAGATGTTACTTGAATGGTATTAAAAAGAGCCCCTCATCAAAACTGCTGTGGTACAGTCTTTCAGTTTTATTTCTGATAGTTGGTTGTTCTTTTCAATATTAAAAATTTAAGGTAGGTATGTGACAAGTTGTGGCATGATATCAAAGATATTATTCATGAGGAAAGCAAAAGGTTATTAAAAAGACAGGAAAAAGAAAGGAAAAGACCAGGCCAGGCCCGGTGGCACATGCCTTTCATCCGAGTGGCTCGGGAGGTAGAGGCGGGAGGTTCGTGAGTTTGAGACCAGAGGCAGTTTGCATAATTTAGCAAGACCCTGTCTCAAAAAGTAAAAAAAAAAAATGGGCTAGGGGTGCAGCTCAGTGGCCCAGCATTTGCAAAGCATGCAAGCTCAAGGCCCTGGGTCCAACCCCCAGTATGGGGGGGGGGTACCTGGGAGACCAAATTACATGTCAAAAGAGACTCTGAAACTGGCCCCTGAATGTTGAGCAGCTAAAGTAAAAGGAAGATATAATGAAGTTAAGGAACTAAACAGAAGATTTCAAAAGGCAGCTCGAGAAGACAAAATCAAATATTGTAATGACATGTGCAAAGAGGTGGAGACAGGGAACCAAAAGGGAAGAACATGCTCTGTTTTTCTCAAGCTTAAGGAATTGAACAAAACTTTTAAGCTTTCAGTGGCAAAAGTGAAAGATTCTACAGGGAAAATGTTAAATGATGTAGGAAACATCAAAAGAACATGGAAGGAATACACAGAGTCATTATACAAAAAGGAATTGGTGGATGACCAACCATTTCAAGAGGTTGCATATGGTGAAGAACCAATGGTATTGAAGGATGAAATGGAAGCTGCCTTGAAGGAACTGATGAAACACAAGGCTCCAGGAATTGATGGGATACCAATAGAGATGTTTCAACAAACAGATGCAGTACTGGAGGTGCTAACATTGTTTATGCCAAGAGATTTGGAAAACATCTACCTGGCTAACTGACTGGAAGTGATCCATATCTGTGCCGATTCCCCAAAAAGGGGATCCAACTGGATGTGGAAACTATTGAATGATATCGTTAATATCACATACAAGCAAAATTTTACTAAAGATCATTCAAAAATGACTGCAGCAGTATAGAGATAAGGAACTGCCAGAAAATCAAGCCAGATTCAGAAGAAGGTAGGGAACCAGAGTCATCGTTGCTTATGTCAGATGGATATTAGCCAGAAGCAGAGATTATCAGAAAGATGTCTATCTATGTTTAATTGACTACACAAAGGTATTTGACTGTGTGGATCATAACAAATTATGGATAACACTTCAAAGAATGGGGATACCAGAGCACTTAATTGTACTCATAAGAAATCTGTACATGGACCAGGAGGTAGTTGTTCGAACAGAATAGGAAACACTGCCTGGTTAAAAGTCAAGAATAGTGTGTGTCAGGGATGTATCCTTTCACCATATCTCTTCAATTTCTATGCTGAGCAAATAATCTGAGAAATTGGGCTTTATGAAGAAGAATGTGGTATCAGAATTGGAGGAAGACTCATTAACAACCTGCACTATGCAGATGACACAACTCTGCTTGCTGAAAGTGAAGATTTGAAACAACAACTGATGAAGATCAAAGAACATAGACTTCAGTATGGATTATGACTAAACATCAGCAAAACAAAAATCCTTACAACTGGGTCAATATGCAGCTTCACAGTAAATGGAGAAAACATTGAGGTTGTCCATAATTTTGCTTTACTTGGTTCCACAATCAATACCCATAGAAGCAGAAGTCAAGAAATCAAAAGACACATTGCATTGGGAAAAGCTGTGGCAAAAAATCTCTTTCAAGTATTGAAAAGTAAAGATGTCACATTGAAGATGAATGCGCACCTATCTCATGCCATGGTATTTTCAGTTGCATCATATGCTTTTGAAAGCTGGACATTGAACAAGGGAGACAGGAAAAGAATTGATGCTTTTATATCATGGTGCTGGAGACAAATATTGAATATACCATGGACTGCTAAAAGAATGAACAGATCTTCCCTAGAAGAAGTGTAACCAGAGTGCTTCTTGGAAGCAAGGATGGCTAGACTGCATCTTATGTATTTTGGATGTGTAGTCAGGAGGGCCCAATCCCTAGACAAGGACATCATGTTTGGGAGAGTGATAGGTCAACAACAAAAAGGAAAACCACCTACTAGATGGATTGACATGGTGGATGCAATAATGGGCTTAAACATAAAATGATCGTGTGCCTGGCACAGAATCTAGGAGTGTTTTGTTCTGTTGTATATAGGGCCACTATGAGTCATACCTGACTCAACAGCACCTAAAAACAGTATGGCTGTCCAGCTAAAAATGCCCTTTCCAAGTTTCCATTATAGACCCTATGACCATATTCTACTAATGGTTGTGATCCTAAGTGATATCTGCAAATTTGGGGTTATTCTCCTTTGAAGGAAAGAACTGTGATTGCTCCCTCTCCTCTCCTCTACACACATGGTAGACTTCATATGTGATGACCAGAGCTGAAGCAACCATATTAGATCACAAAGTAGAAGTTTGTGTTGAGAATAGTGAAGCCACAAAACAGAAAGTGCTGGAGTCCCCAGTATCACAGAGCACTTCCATCAGTCTGAGTTGCCTCCCTAATTCAGTTATATGACAGAGAAATGAACTTCTGTATTGTGTAAGCCATTGTTTCTTTGGTTTTGTACGTAGCTCAGTCTGAACCTATATCCTACATGACACACAGTTTGCATAAATTTCTACTATTCATAATTTATTCCTAGATAATTTTATATCATCTACAATTTGCGTTAAAACTCAATTACTCTGAGCATGTTGTTGCTGTTAGGTGCTGTCAAGTTGTGTCTGACTTATACTCACCCTCACAGAGTTTTCAATGACTGATTGTTTCAGGATTGCCTTGGGAGTGGATTGCCATGTCCTTCTCCCATTTTTGCAGTGCTGGGAATCGAACTCGGGACTTCAGAGACTGCAGAGTGGCACTCTACCAAATGAGCTAAATCCCAGCCCACTCTGAGAATGGAAGACCTCTTAAAGCATTTTAGAAAATGAGCATATTGGCACATGCCTGTAATCCTAGTACCCAAAAGGCTGAGCCAAGAGGATTGTGAGTTGGAGTCCAGTCTAGGCTATTAGTGAGACCCTATCTCAAAAAACAAACAAAAAAGTGTATTGATCAATACCTTCTTAGCATAGGTTAGTTTATTCATTTACTTCTATTCTCTATTTTCAAAATTCTGGATTTAAAAAGAGATTCAGTTGTTAAGGTTAGCATTACATTATTCTGATTAAGAAACTTGATCTGCGACAGGGAACTTGGCTACCTCTGATCAAGGCTAGGGTGAGAAGTGCCCATTAACATAGCTCTAGAATTCTCTATTTGACTAAAATCATATTCTGGAGTGAAAGCTAATAAAGAGTAAGGCCGTTGAAGTATAGAGTCTAGCTAACAGTTCATGGAGATGTGGGCAAAGAGGTCTAGAACACAACCTATTGCTTGGGAGGGAAATAAATTAAGAACTTTTTAATTGGCAACTGGCTTTTAAGTGGGTAAAGCTGTTTATGGATATTATTTTTATGTGACTTTTCTCCTAGGTGGAAATAGAACCCATTTTCCTGATAAACTTTAACTAAAAAATAATGCTTCCATGAAGACAGATATTTTCTGGCTTTCTCTACCTTTTCCTTCTCCTTTTTCTCAGGATGCCATATTCTCTCTTCCTTTGGGTTATTCACTCTTTTTCTTCTACCCCTTACTGTTGATGGTTGACTTGAACAAAACATTTTGCCTATCTTGGGCTCAGTTTTATTGTCCTGAAATACTAAAATAAATGATCTCTAAATTGTCTTTTCTTTCTATTCTAGCACATTTGGGGACCACCCACATTTTGCTGGTGTTGTTAAAGACTCCTTGAGAGGTGTCAATACTCCTCTAAAAATGTACTAAGTGCCTTCTCTGTCCCTGTCTTTATGTATAATCTCATTCTTTTCTGTTTACTTTGGCAAAAGAACTTCTTCTCACTGCCAAAACAGTTTGTTTTGGAGAATTAATTTATTTAAGCAGAAGTGTATAAATGGTTTTATACATTTAAATAAAAGTACAGGAATTACTGCAAAACAAGCAAGCAAACAGAGCAACATAAAACAAGAGAACCAATTAATGCTGACCAAGAACTTGGAAAGTGCTTACCTACTTACTCCAGTGGTTTGTCCATATCTACCTTTGTGGCTTTATGAGTTTAGTATAACTCAATTCAAATTTTGGGCTGATAGACAAATATCCTGGGAAATTAGTATTCAATAATCAATTCATTACTAATTTCTTCATTGATATGTATGTGTTAGTGTTATTGTTAGGTGTTGGTGAGTTGAGTCTGACTCATAGCAACCCTATATACAACAGAATGAAACACTCCCTGATTCTGTTCCAGACACAAGATCATTTAAGCCTATTGTTGTAACCACTGTGTCAATCCAGGTAGTAGAGGGTCTTCCTTTTCTCCCTGACCTGTCACTCTCCCAAATATGATGTCCTTCTCCAGGGGTTGGTCCCTCCTGACTACATGTCCAAAATATGTAAGATGCAGTCTAACTGTCCTTGCTTCCAAGGAGCACTCAGGTTGCACTTATAGGACAGATCTGTTGGTTCTTTTGGTAGTCCATAGTATATTCAATATTTGTCTCCAGCACCACAATACAAAAGCATCAATTTGTCTCCTGTTTTCCTTATTCACCATCCAGCTTTCATAACCATATGATGCAACTGGAAATACCATGGCATACGTCAGGTGCACCTTCATCTTCAATGTAACATCTTTACTTTTCAATACTTTAAAGAGGCCTTTTGTAACAGCTTTTCCCAATGCTATGCTTTGATTTCTCAACTTCTGCTTCTGTGGGTGTTGATTGTGGAACCAAGTAAAGCAAAATCATGGACAACCTCAATCTTTTCTCCATTTATCATAAGTTGTGTACTGACCCAGTTATAAGGACTTTCTCGTTTTGTTGGTGTTGAAGTGCAATCTATACTGTAGGCTGTGTTCTTTGATTTTCATCAGTAGATGTTTCAAATCCTCCTCAGTTTCAGCGATCAATGCAGGTTGTAAGTGAATCTTCCTCCAGTGTGTGTTGGAGAGCTAACTAAATTACTCTTTGTTGACTAGGCAAAAAGTGTTTCTTCCTGAAATTCCTATGCTGGACAAGATGAAGAACGTAGACTATAGTCTATCTCTCCTACTAATTACAACTAAAACTCTGGAGAGACTACAATAACGACTCTGAAAAGGAAACAATAATTCAAGATTCGGAGACTGAAGTAAAATCTTTATTGTCCATCTGTAAGGGGGCGGTTCACGACAGGGCTTTCTCTGTTGACTCTGGCTTTGAACTGAGGGAAGACCAATATATGCAGCAGAGCAGCAAGTGCTGGAAGAAAAACTTTGGGACAAATCAGCTCTTTTTAGCCAGAAGACCAGGAAAAGGCATCTCTGCTTTCCAGACAGTGTGACAGGGGTGAAATAACCATTTCTTTTTTTGGTTTTTATGGTTGTTTTGTTTTTTCTCTCCTGGCCCAGGTCCAAGGCCAACCTCAGTCATGCTGGTACCTGAAGCCCCAAGAAAGGACTGGTTTTATTAGCTGAAGGAACTGGCAGAAGGGGTGCTGTTGTTCAAAGAGTATGAAGGAATTAGAAAAATATTATGACTGTGTGAAAACAAGTCAACCCATAAAACCCCAAAACCAGTAATCAACAGTATCAACAGAAGGGATGAGTGAGATGCCCTAGATATTAGAATTATCAGAAAAGACTTAAAGCAGGAATAATAAGCATTCTCCAGGAAATGATGGTGAATATCTTGAATGGGAAGGTGAAAATGCTGAGCATAGAAGTAGAAATTATAAAAAAGAAACAAATGGAAAATTTAAAACTAAAAATACAGTATCTGAAGAGATGAACAAAGCTATCAGTCAATTTGGAATAATTGAAATATATGGAAAGTTTTTTGGAAATAATCACAAAATTCACATTATGTTTAAGTTCACATGAAATATTCACCAAAGCAGATCACACCATGGACCATAAAACAAACCTTAACACAGTAAGAAGTCAAAATCGTATAAAATATGTTCTCTAGCCATAATAAAATTTCATAAGAAATTAATAATGAAAAGATAGCTAGGAAGTCATTAGATACAGTATTTGGAAATTACATAGCAGACTTCTAAGTAATTAATGGGGCCATGAGGATGTCATAGGCAAAATTAGAGTATATTTTGAATAAAATGAAAAAGAAAACTGAACATATTAAAATTTATGGGAGAAAAGTCAGCACTTGCAATGAAATTTGTAGCATTAAGTCCTTATGTTAGAAAAAAAGGTCTCAAGTTTTAGCTACACTGAGAAGCTAAAAAAGAATGAAACCAAAGTAAGCAGAAAATTGGAAGAAGAAAAATTAAAAGTACAAATAATAAAATCAATGACACTAAAATCTAGTTCTATATAAAGATAAAAAGTTGATACATTTCTATCTATATTGGCCAAGGACAGAGAGAAGACACATTACTAGCATCAAGAATGAAAGAGGAGATATATTACTATATCCCCTACAGATATAAAAGAATAAGGTGTGCAGTACAAGGGCTTCATGACTGCATAGGGACAGCCAATTGTTTGAGCACCATTTGTTGAAAAGACTATCATTTTCCCAATGTATTGTCTTTATATATTTGTTCCAAATCAATTGACTGTATGTGGGTTAATTTCTGAACTCTTTAATCAGTTCCATAGATTTATATGACTTTTCCCCAATTCCATACTATCTTTATGTCTATAGCTTTTTAGTAAGTCTTGAAATCAAGTTGTGTAAGTCTTCCAACTTTGTTCTCCTTGTCTGAAATGGTTTTAATGGTTCCAGGTCCTTTGCATTACCATATGAACAACAATAAAATACTACACAGTAATATAAATGAATAATAAATATGAAATGTATTATTCTAAACCAAACAGGACATACTCATTATTCCATCTATATAACATTTTGGAAAAGCAAAACTGTAGGAACAGAGAGCATGTCAGTGGTCACCAGAGGGAGAGTTTGACTGCAAAGAGACAACACAAAGGAATCTGGTGGGTTGAAGGAAATGTTCTATATCTCATGTGTGGTCATAGGTGCATGACTCTATCCATTCATAAGAGCTACAGGAACTGGATAATAAAATGAATGAAATTTCTGTGTGCCAATTAAAAAATAAAAAATTTTAAATAGTGTTTATTGCCATTCCTTTTATTTCCTGCTCAAGATTGACAGATACAAGTGTGGGAATCCAATTGGTTGAGTCTGATCATTGAGGCTGTCTTAGGTTACTCTTGGCTTCTTTAATTGTTCTCCAATAAAATCTCATGCAATTGTAAAGAATCACAAAAGGAGAATCCGATTGGTTGAGTCTGGACCGTAAGGCTGTCTTGGATTGCTTTTGGTTTTTTAAATTGTTGTTCAACAAAATCTCAAGCAATTGTAAAGTTTCACAAAATAGGAAGAATATAGAGGTGCCAGTGAAAATAAAAAATGTCCATTAGAATATTTGAATCAGTATAGAAGATTTGCGTCCTGATCCCACATACTTATTCCCTTTGAGGAAATACTTATTCCCTGCTGAGGAAAAGAGAAGCCCCCAAGTTTTGTCTTGGGAAGTTGCTGAATGATCACTCACTCTATGTCCCTCTTTATCTTATTTTTACTTTCTCTTCTTGTATCCTCAATTCAGGATCCACTTCTACTATCTATTTTCCCCATCTTCCTTGAAAAACTCTTTCCCTTTGCACATTAGGATGATGTCATAGTGAGACTCTTCCTGTGTCTTGAACATCTTGGTGCTTCATATTCTGGATGCTGAATGAATTCTTCTGTGTAGGGTTTGGTGGATATGAGGGTAGGAGGGGGAAGGGAGGGCATGTGCTTTGGTCTGTAGAGTAAAAGGAAGATAATGGATGTTCTAGTTCCACCAGAGGCAGCCACAGCTCATTTCCTCCTGAGTTACCCACAGGCAAAATATACCTCACTACAGCAAATATAATTTTTTTCTAGTGACAAAAGCATCGCATCTCAAGTAAGAAAATATTACTCCTTATTAACATTTCTTTGAAACTTCTTATAAAATAATCATCCTAGGCATTATTGGACTAAATACATTTGCTACCCCTTGATCTTACTTTTATTAAATTAAAAATTATATATTTTTTTATGCTCTCAAAATTTTTATCAAGGGTTAGAGGTCTTTCTAAAACCCCAGCACTTGGGAGTCTGAGGCAAGAGGATCACCACAAGTTCAAGGCCATCCTGGACTACATAAGGGGATCCAGGCCAGACAAGCCTTCATAGTGAGAACTTGTCTAAATAAATAAGAGGTCTTATTCCATCCTATAAAATATCAGTGAATACTATTAATTAACAATGACTGATTATATAATGGTAAAAGTTATTACAAGCATATTTCTATAGTTACAAGCATACATTTTATAGCACAATCAAGTATTTCTTCCTGGAAAGCAGCCTTCTCCTCAGAAGCTGCTGTAAGATGAAATGGTCTGTAGCTTCCTTCATGCATACCTATTTTGTCACTTAACAAGTTAGATGGAATTATCTGTATTTCCTCTCCCACTCTCGGCTAGAAGCATAAGAAAGGCCCATGTAAGGTCATTATAAAGCACATGCAAGAGACATGTAAATGCAGTACTGTATCTTACATTCATGAGATTCTAAAGCATGTTCAATAAGTTGTTGTTGTTAGGTGCCATTGAGTTATTGTTGTTAGGTGCCATCGAGTCGGCATCCGACTCATAGTAACCCTACGTACAACAGGTGAAGCACTATTGTCAGTGCTTCTCTGCTGTTCATAGGGTTTTCAATGGTGGATTGATTTTTGGGAGTGGGTTGCTGGGTCCTTCTCCCAAATGTTCAATAAGATGTTACCAGGTATCATGTTTTAAAAGGCAGTTTTGTAGATGCATGTGTTTAGGAATGATGATGTGGCAGGATGTTTCTGCAGGTCCTCTCAGAAACTTTCATATGTGTATCTATTCAACAAATATTTATTGAGTATGCCTTTTGTCAGCCACCACTCTGGACACTGGCAATTCAGTTGAAGACATTAAAAAAAAAAAAAAAGACCCTGTTTTCATAGAGTTTGCATTGTAGTGGGGAGAGAGAATTAATAGGTAAACAAATAGATATATGCTGTGTCCGGGGATGAAAGGTGCCACCCAAAGAAGCAAAGCAGGACAAAGAAATGTAAAGGGAGGGTCCAGAGTAGGCAGTGTTAGTGAGAGCAGCGGGGAGAGCAGGTCCAAAGAAGGGAGAGAAGTCTGGAGAACAGGCTCAGAGCCTGCAGGTTTGGAGTCCTGAGGCAGGCAGGATCTTTCCCAGCAGCAACATTACCTCCCGCTCCCCAGTAGCAGACACATCAGTTCATCTGTATTTCCCCATATAAAGAATTTATATGAGACATAGAAATATTTTTTCCTTCCCCACCCCTTTTATTGGTATGTGTTGGTGGGGTACAGAGTAATACAGCATTGCTTTTTCCATTATGCAGCTATTACATCACTTTTGGTTATACTTTTATCAGCTTATGAGACTTATGGAGCCTTTTGACTAATATGTCCTAAACCTCATATGCATATTTGGGTTATGTTTCCCTATTTTTACCATGTACTCATGAAGTTGCAGCATTTACATTGAGATTATCCTTTCCCCTTTTATCCCTCTGCGTTGTTTCTCCTCCCCATCCCACCTTCTATAATCTTCACTTTCCTTTGCTAGTTCCCTCCCTCCTCCTTTCTACTCTTGATATTATCCCTTCTTTGCTAAGTTTAACTGTGCATTTTTATATATAAACTTAGGTATAGAATTTTTTCTTCCTTTAAGTAAGATTCAGCTCCCACGGATGAGTGAGAACATATGGTCTTTCTCTTTTTGAGTTTGGAGACATAGAAATTATAGAGTATAGAATAAGTTGTTTTTTTGTTTTTGTTTTTCCATACTGAGGATTGAACCCAGGGCCTTGCATTTGCGTGCTTTGCAAGTACTGGACCACTGAGCTGCCACCTCCAGCACATTTTTTTACTTTTTTGAGACAGGGTCTCGCTAAATTACGCAGACCACCTCTGGTCTAGAACTTGCCATCCTCCTGCCTCCACCTACCGAGCCGCTGGGATTACAGGCATGTGCCACTGCGCCCTGCTAAAATAAGTTTATTAAAAATAGAGAATATAGAAATAGATTATAAAGGCAGTACATCTTCCAGCTGTAAAGGCAGGCAGTAGTGAAGTGTTCCTGCTGCCTTGAGCTCAGGTGGAGTGTGATCTTTATAGTGGAGGTTAAGCCTTTAGGGAAAGGTATACCCCTGGGGTTTGTGCCTGGAATGGATTAATGAATTCCCAGAGTCTTCAAAGGACTAGGCTCAGAGGCAGACATTTCAAAAGGTTAGAAATCCAGGCAGCTACCAGTCTTGATAAGGGAGTAGAATGCATTAACCAATATCCTTTTTGATTGCTGAGGGTGATGTACATCTCACAATCTTATATCCTTCTTGGATGAATGTAGAAGTGAGGCATGATTTTAATTTTCTGTTTCCTTCTAGCAAGTATGCTGTTTGAAAGGGTACTATCTATTAGGGAAGCACTGATCACCAGATCAAAGTCTTGTCCCACAGGAAGCTCACATTGATATTCATATTACAGGTGTCTGAGAAGCCCATGGCTAGACTGGAAGGTGGCTGGCTACAGAGCCCTCTAACAGGGAGGTGGGAGGAGTGAGCACACAGGATGATAGTTAGGGAGCGCTTCTTTGATGATGGGAAGACATTTATGTAGCAACCTGAAGGAAGTGAAGCAGTGAGCCATTCATAAGGGATGTTTAAGGGAAGAGTAAATACCCTAGTTGATCAAGGAATAGCTGGAAAGTCTGGAAAAGTTAATCTTAGGGGGAAGTGATAGGAAAAGAGATATGAGCAATGGGACAGGGGTGGGAGACAGAATGTGGGAGCAGAAAAACAAACTATATGTGGCTTTGAAGGTCTTGCTTAGGGCTGGCTTTCATGTTGACTTAGATATGGACCCCTTAGTGGGGCTTGGGCAAAGGAGAAACATAGTTGGTGCTGTTACATTAATGGTAAACTAAAGAGAAGGCCAAAAGGAGGGAAACCATTTAGGAGACTCTTGTAATTTAGAACAGAGATGGTGATAGCTTGAACCAAAGTGATAGTGGTAGAGGTGGCAAGAGGAGAGGCAAATGTATTTTTAAATTAGAGTCAGCAAGATTTTTATATGGTTTGGGCAGGTTATAAGTGAAAGGAGTAGGTGAAGGTGACTCCAAAAATTTTTGCTCAAACAACTAGAAATATAACATTGTGATTTCTGAACAGAAGAACTAGGAGGAGAGAGAGCTGTGGGAGAAAAGCCTGAGTCTTCATGGAGTCATCAAGGAAGTAGACATAGCTAGAACTGAGTCCTGAGGCACTGCTGATGTGTTTATATGCATTGTGAGTATCCAAAAGGGAATATAGTAGGATAATTTTTTTAACTTTATTCTATTACAGAATTTATGCTTTACTTATGGATCTAGTAGTTCATGGAATATACTTTAACTTAAACACAATTGAACTGAAGGTGTAATGAAGATATTATAAAAAGAACACACCTGTGAAATAGGCCATCACACATGAGTTAGGAATTACTAAGACTCAAGTGGACTGGGGTTTAGCTCAGAGAGTGCTCTGCACTCTCTGAGGCCTCAAGTTCCATCCCCAGCACCACAAAAATGGAAGAAGAAACTGGCAACGCACTCTTGAAACAATCCTGAAACAATCAGCCATTGAAAATCTTGTGTATAGCAGGGAAGCACTGACATAGTGGCTGGCATGGCACAGTGTCAGGGAGTGTTTCATTCTGTTGTACATAGGGTAGCTCAGAGTCGAATCCGACTTGACAGCACTTAACAACAACAAGACTCAAGTATGCCATGATTTCATATCCCAGAGATTTCAAAAAGACCCTACATGAAAGGATGAATTAGCAAGTTATAGTCCACGTTGATAAACTATAAAGTAGTGAATATTACAAAGTACTAATTTTATCAAGGGATTTAGCTCAGTTGGTAGAGCACTGCGCTGCAGTCTCTGAGGTCCCGAGTTCAATTCCCAGCACTGCAAAAATGGGAGAAGGACCTGGCAATCCACTCCCAAGGCAATCCTGAAACAGTCAGCCATTGAAAACCCTATGAGGGTAGCTTTGAGTCAGATACCAACTCGATGGCACCTAACAAAAACAACAGTTTTATCAAACATATAAAAACTCCCACATTCAAGAGTATATTGCCTCTTTTGAAGTTGTCTCTTTAGATGGCAAAATATTTCCCCTAATATTACTACAATTGGTCAAAATATATTTGGTAGTCATATTTGGACTAACCTTTATGGTCACATTGCTTCTGATATCTATACTGAGATATAGAAAAATGTCTTTTGAGAATGGATTTTTTTGTGTGTGTGGTACTATGAGTTGAACCCAGGGCCTTGTGCTTGCATGCTTTGCAAGTGCTGTACCACTGAGCTGCACCCCAAGCCCATTTTTTTTACTTTTTGAGACAAGGTCTCACTAAATTATGCAGACTGCCTCTGGTCTCGAACTTGCAATCCTCCTGCCTCTGTCTCCCTAGTTGCTGGGATTACAGGCATGTGCCACTGCACCTGGCTGAGAGTGGATTTTCACTTCTAAAATTGCCATAAAACATTCAGAATCAAGTTAAACATAAGTTGTTGTTGTTAGGTGCCGTCGAGTCGGTATCCGACTCATAGCGACCCTCAAAGGGTTTTCAATGGCTGACTGTTTCAGGATTGCCTTGGGAGTGGATTGCCAGGCCCTTCTCCCATTTTTGTGGTACTGGGAATTGAACTCAGGACCTCAGAGACTGCAGCGCAGTGCTCTACCAACTGAGCTAAATCCCAGCCCCTAAACATAAGTAGATGAATAAATTATGGAATATTTTATTGTTAAATGTGAGCCAGTTCTATGAAGATTGAGTATCCTAATGAACCTGAGTGTCATTACAAAGAACAATTTTTGAAATGTTTAAACAATTGCAATATCACTGGAGCAATGGGGTTTCTTCCATAGCGTCTGCCTTCATTTAAATACATAAGCTTTGCTATTAAAGTCTCTTTATGTTACAATCACATGCTGAAGGTCAAATGAGTTATTTTAATTATCTTTAAAATGAGGGAAAATGGTAAAGAGATGAAATTAGATTCCTACCACCCATCCTTTCTCTAGCTATGTCTCTTTAGTTTAGGACATAAAAATGCCATAGAATGTTAAAGCTGTCTTGGTTATTATAAGCTGGGTTTGAACTAATTCTCATAATCTAGATGATAGGAAGAAAGGGACAAGAATTTTATGGTCTTACAGAGAGATGAGGGTAAAAAAAAATGAGTTTGTCTCTAAGATCTATTTTAGACTAAGGAATTAAAATACCAAATGGACCTAGAATGGTGCCTGATGTTTACTGTTTTCTAATTGGATGCAAACATGTCTGTGAATTTTTGGTGGCAAGCCAGCTGCTCTGTACACATTCTGGTTGATTAAAATGCTCTCAGTAGAGAGTCTGCTCAGAATTGATCACTCTACTATTGCCTGCTGGGAAATGGGAAGTGCCAGGGCTTCTTAAACTGAATGGAAAAATTATTCCATCTCAGCAATCTCTCTCTGAGCTGAGATTTCCAAAAACTTCAAGGGTGGAAAAGCTTTCTGGATTGCTTCCCATGGAAAGGAACTTCAGTCCATGCTTCATGGGGTTGCTTTGGCCATGCCAAGTAATAAGGGAGATTCCAATTAAATATAACTATCTCAATCAAGGGATTTACCCAAATATCTGGAGATAATTCACACAAAGGGAATTCTGGGAAACAATTGGAAAAGCCTATGAACTCTGCCTTGCCTGTTCCTTCAATAAAGTGTAAGATGATTGGTCACTTCCATGAAGGAGTGGGCAGTGATACAGTATCGCTGAAAGAGACGCCCATTCTGGATATAGTTATGGATTTGCCAAGCACCCTTACCATGTGTCTTCTAACAATACTACTTGTGGATATACAGAAAACTTTATTCACTATTATGGCATCCCATGTAATACTTGTCTTCACCAAGGAACTCATTTTACAGCAAAAGGAGTAAAGATATATAAAAGGATAATTGGTGTCTCCCCTTCTTGAGCAAAGACACTTTTTAAGTGATGGTGAGTAGTAGTAAAAATAGTAATGAATGATACTTGTGTAGCCCAAAGAACTTACAGGTCTTTATTATATCCTAAAGGGTTCAGTAAGTACAGCCAGTGAAAATGAAAGAAAAACTGACACTCCCAATTTGCTTTTAGTGGACTTAAATACAAAAAAATGAAACAAACCTAGTCAAAACTTCATAGGACATTGTTGATTGTGAAACTCTTTACTTCCTCTGATTTCCAATATATTCTCCTCCCACCTCTACCCTCTTTTCCTTTATCACTTCCTTCCTTCCTTCTTTGCACTTTCTGATTTCTCTTTCATCTACCCATAAATAGATTCCTCCATGTTTTACCTCCTGCCTTTTCCAAACTGGTTGATCTCTTTCACTATCGTGTTTCTAAGCACCTGTTATTGTTGTTGTTGTTAGTTGTTAGGTGCCATCAAGTCCTGTCCAACTCATAGCGACCCTTATAGGGTTTTCAATGGCTGATTGTTTCGGGATTGCCTTGGGAGTGGGTTGCCACATCCTTCTCCCATTTTTGTGGTGCTGGGAATCAAACTAGGGACCTCAGAGACTGCAGAGCGGCGCTCTACCAACTGAGCTAAATCCTAGCCCTCTGTTATTATAAACCCTCCTAAATTTCCACACCTCTCTTCAAGGTTTGCTTCCTCCTCCAACGATCCAAATATGAATGTCCAAGATTTCTAAATAGATCCCTTCCTTTTTATCCCAGAGGTATCTTAGATTTAATATTTTAAAAAATTCACATAAAATACATTTTTCATGGGCTCACTCTCAGCTACACCATTTATAGTAGATATTTCAGTGATCCTCCTAATCCCTTGAATTTACTAGTTCAATATGCTTAAACCAACTTCAAACTTCCAATATCTGTGCTTCAATGCTTCAGTACTTTTCCAGACACCCAGAACTTTTTTCCTTATGCTACCAAACCAAAAGTGCCAGAGCAGGCCTCCTGAGCCAATGACTGATAGTAGTTTGTATACAAATTCCTCAGGCCCCTAATTCCAAAAGCAGGATAAATCTGAGGTGTGTGTTTTGAAACATTTTCTGGATTTTTCTGTCCCTTTCTCCTCTCTGCCTTCATGGAATTAAGCCCCAGTTTCCCATAATGAAAGCCATTTACAAAATGCATCCTTTTTTTGACGGACTTCTCGTCCCTGTATCACTTCCCCATTCTCATCCCTGTGTTTTCTGTACCTCCAAATCAACTATTTTGTTTTGAATCCTTATTTCAGAGGTTGCTTCTGGGGACATTCAGACTAATACATGTGAGGCCAAAAGCAATGGTAAGAAGCAGATTCTCAGGATAGGATTCTATAACTGAATTATTCACTGGACAATAAGGAACTTATTGCTGGATGTGCTGAACCATAGCAATTACTAAGATTCTCATCAATGATGAGATGGGATAGGATACAGTCAAAGAGGATGCACTGCATTCTCTCTAGCATTTGAGAGATATGTGGCATTGTTAATTATAGGGACTGTGGAGTTGCATTGTTTATTTTTAAGTACTTTCATGCACTGAAAGAAGAAAATGGCAGTCTGAATTATTTCAGGGTAAAATATGAAAGCTAAATACTTTAAGGATTTAAACTGTTCATTATCTCTTATCAATGAAAGACTACAGTCTGAAAATTAGGATCAGGATATGATCATGAGAATAGTAGAATTGTAAGTAAGTTTCAATTCACAGCTCCAGCAATTTCCCCACACCAAAATCAAGACTTAAAAAGAAAGATTAGAACTCTGAGAATAGAAATGTTGATATTCACATAGATGCCTCTGAGAACTTTGAAGTTCCAAATTCTCCTTTGGGACCTTTGGTCCTTCAGAAGTATCTCCTCGCCCACTGTTAGAGAGCAGCATCCTAAACTTACCTATAAAACATGCAGAGTCTTCACATGAAGTAGACATGTTTCAAGTTAATACTTACCATCCTGTCCATTGCAGCCCCCTTCCTATGAGACTGCTAGACCATCTGCTTTCCTCCTCCTTAGAGTCCTGGCCCAAGTCCTTATCACATAGTTGCAGTAGATTCATGGACACACTCTATGATTATTTCCCCATTCCCTGATTATAAAATCAAAAGTGATATATTTAGCAAATAGCAGAACACATGCATTGATTTCACTGACTTGTTGAAAAGGAGCAATGATGATGAGAAAAGCCTAACAGCTCCTAACATTTCCTCTACCTTAGACATGATAGTAAATTAGGAGTATGAATCATTCTGACTAGAATGGAAGAGATTAGCAAAACCTTCTAAGTCATAAAGGATACAGAGTTGGTGGTTCCTAGTATACTTTGGTTTAATTTATTGGTGTGGTCCTTGCAAAGAAGATATAGATCATAGTCAGTGATGATGAACTATAAACCTTACCAATGGCACCTTTTGGATTATGAAGACAGATTGACACAACCTCTTGACATATAACTATTTACCCAATGAGTGTCTTTTCTTCAATATGCATTGGGAGGAAGGATTTCTTTGAATAGGTAGTAGTATGAACTTGGACTCTTGCCCTAGAGTTATATTAACTCCTCTGCTCTCTGTTGCAACAAAAATCCAAAGTTTCTTTGATCACCTCAGCATTTCCTATAATATCACACTTACCAACCATGTTGTGAAATCATGTTAATTAAATCTGTGAAGAAACATATGGCAAGTACTTTATGTTCCCTGGTTCTATAATATGTCACACATGTGACATATTTAAGGAAGCAAGTCCTACAAGATTTAGTGGCCTAACATATTGATGAAGTGTCTAAGGGTCCAACAAAATGGAGCAAGCACAGGCATCTTATCCCAAGAAAAAGTCAAGTCATTGCACCTACACTTCCTACACAGGCACGTCATAGTATCTTACTCAAAACTTGATAGGCTACTTTGGATTTGGGGTACAGAACATAGTAGCTTGGGAATACTGCTCCAGTCCATTTGTCAGATGACTAAGAAGGCTACCAGTTTTGAGTGAGTCACTTCAAAGCTAAAGGATTCAAAAAAGTTTCAAACTGTCTCTTGAGACCATCCCATGTGCTACAGGTAACTTTGTTTGAACTAAGTGTGGAGTCTCTGGAAAGCTCCAATTGGATGTGTATAACATAACCTCTCAGGATTTTGGAGCAAAGCCATGCTGTCTGCAACAGAGAATGAGTGATCATTCCAAAATAGACTCCTAAAATACTATTGAGCTCTAGTAGAACCTCAGTGCATAACCATGGGACATCAAATGACTATGTGACCAGAAATGACAATTGTGAATGTTAATTTTTTGTGTCAACTTGACTAGGTCTTATGGTGCCCATATATTTGTTTAAACATTATTTCTGGTTGTGTCTGGAAAGATGTTCCCAGATGAGGCAACCAATGTCTGACAATTTCTCATATAAAGTTGCCTGAATGTGGGGGGATTACAATTGTACCATCCTGGTGGCCAATCTTGTCAGATCTTGGAAGCTAAGCAGGATTGAGCCGGTTAGTATTTAGATTGGAGACCATCTGGGAGTAGCAGGTGCTGTAGGCTTAGGATAAGGACCCAACAGTCTATTCCCCCAAAAGTAAGCCATTGAAAACCCTATGAATAGCAGAGAAGCACTGACATAGTGCTGGGCATGGGCAGAGTGTTGGATAGTGGTTCGCCTGTTGTACATTGCATTGCTATGAGTTAGACCCAACTCAATGGCATCTAACAGCAGTAACAAATGTGGGGGATCTTTCTCCAAACTGACACCTTCCCTGCTCAGCTTCTGGGTCTTGTGGTATTGTTTCTTGTTTCTTTCTGTTTCCTTCTCCTGCAGCCTTGGCTCTGTCAGGCAAACCCTATTGGACACATTCTATTAAGGAAACCGTAATTATACCTCATCAAGTTCCAGAAAACATTCTTGCATCCTGTGCCCTGATGGCCCCTGGAGTGCAGACCATTTCCAACTTGGCCATTTGTCCACACCCTGAAGCCTGAAGATTTTCTAGTCACTGTGTTGGCCTTGGAGATTTGTTGGATATGGATTTCTGCTTGTTTCCTTGGTTCAGGACACATATGAGGTTCTGTAAGATCCTCCTTGAAGTGCCATCAGTACACTTGAAGTGAGAGAAGCCTCTCCCTCTTTTGTAGCTAGGGAACGGTGTTCACAACTTACCAGCATATGTTTATAAAGAAATTTTCTGCCCACTTCAACCTCAGACCTCTGAAACAAAGGCTTATTGGGGTCAGCATTCTATGCAAGTCTCCATAGGCGATCTAGAAGTTTACTTTGATGAATGAGCCAGTTCCTACCTATGCTTCTCCCCCCCGCCCCTTTGAGATCTCATGCAAAAATTGTGACAGAAGCCCTTATTAACACCCTGAAACATCAGTTTTATTCATGGATGCAGACAGTCCATTACCAACTGTTTATGAAGCACCTTCTCTTTGCATCATGGAGGCTGCTAGTGATACAAGGGTGAAGATGATGGGATCTCTGGCCTGAAGACAGAAAGAATGAAAAAAACTCTTCCTTGAGAAGAAGATAAGGACTTCTTTTCTAGTCTGCTGTTAGGCCGAGTGGGCCCTGTGCTTGTTGCACAGGCCATCTCCTCCTTTGGAACTTCTATCTTTTGTTCTGTGCACCTCCTAAGGAAACCCAGATACGATCTGAAGGCAAACAGCTGCCTCAACACTAGTCCTGTGTACGGTCTCTGTGAGTGGTGGTAAATAATCAGAGTGGATAATTCCTGTGTACCTAAAACCATAGTTCTCACCTCTCTCTCCCCTCCTCCATCCCTTCTTCCCTCTCCCTCTCCTTCCTGCCTCCCCTCTCTGCCCCCCAAGCCAGGGATTGAACCCAGGGCCTTGTGCATGCTGAGCTGTATCCCTGGCCTTGTTTGTTGATACAGAGTCTCACTATGTAGCACAGACTGGCCTCCAACTCACGTTCCTCCTAAGTGCTAGGATTACAGTTGGCACCACCAGGCCTGCCTTTCATCTCTCTTCATGTTTGGAGTTGTGGATATGACATTGTCATTTATTAAATGTTCTTCAGGTGAATCCAAAATACAACCAGTGGTCAGGCTTATCCATGAAATATACACACATGTGCAGACATAGGCACACACACATCCTCCAAATCAAACTTCTTCTCAAGGAATCGAATCTAGCTTTTATAGTTGGGAGGACTATCAGCTATGTAAATCCACAGAGAGGGCATCAAGTACCCCTCAGACAACATTTCCTTATGTTATTTCATAGGGTTTATTTCTCACATACTCAGATTTATTTTCTATCTATCCAAAGATAAAAATACCTGATTTTACAAACATTACTTATTGTAGAGTGAAAAGGAAATATAAGACAAGTCCTATTCACAAAGAAATGAGAAATTATACTAAAATCAATATTCTTTTTAAGACCTGAAGCACCACTGTTGCTTCTCAGACAATTTTTTAGAAATATTTCTGTTCCACTTATAGTAAGTGAATTGGCTGAAAAGACTTGTGAAAAATGATATTCAAGCTTAAGATATGAAACTTGCTTAAGAGTGGCTTCATGGGATTGTAAGATCTTTTAACTAGCATGCCACTTCAAAATTCCAATTCTTCATGATGTTTTTGTAATATGAACTTGAATTTCAGTTGAGCCTTTAATTAAAAAGCCCTAAAAACTCAGAATTCTAAGTGTTTTCTGAAATAGCCATGTTAATGCAAGTGTTTTCCTGACTTCGTTAAATATTTTAAATCAACTATTTTTAATTCTAGTGTCCAGGATCCATTTAGCTACAATGTAAAGAGTACAACATCCAATACATATTATATTTCATTCTATATATATACAAACTTGAAAGTAATATATTGCTTAAGAGTATGAAATGCTTCTCAACTGCCATATTCAACTATTTCAAATATTGTGGTAATTAATGAGTATCTCCGGAATCACAAATTTAAGTACATGAAAGAGCAAGATATAAATACTTGGAACTACTGAAATACAAGACCTTATCATATTATGCTGTCTGGGGGAAAGGAATCAACAAGTTAATTTATGCTAAGTGTTTCTGCTACACAAGTCTCTCCATATCCTGAAGCCATGTTCCTCTCTCACATTAGCAGGGACACAACCAACTATGCTACTTAGCACCATACACAGGCACCTTTAATTCTGAGGACATAAGGCAGGAAATGTGAAATGTATTTCCATGGGACCTGAAGTGCATGGTTATGAAGGTGGGTGTTTAGGGTTACAGTGCATTCTGAACAACAGGTCTTGAGTGATAGACACACCAATGTGTTCCTCAATGACCTTGAATTTGCTCTTTTCTGGTTTTTAATATGTGGCTCCTTCTACAGCACAGAGACCAGGACAAGGGCCTGTGTTGTCTAGATGCCAGGGTGGTGGCATCTTTGTATACTCTGAGCCTATCAGTGTGCCTGGTATGAAAAGAACAATAAAAGAACATTAGTACTCATTTGGTTGCAATTCAAACTAAATTAGTCACAATAAGGCAACTTTGGACTTAGATGACTTGAAAAGTCTAGGAGCAGATATTCAAACACAACTATGTTCTGAGCTTCAAAGGCCATTGCCGGGACACTGGCTCTCTGTTTGCTGTGTCATTCATTTTCATTTTCATGAAGTATCAGATTCATTTTCATTTTCATTTTCATGTAGTGTCATTTTCAGGCTTCATTGCAGGCTTCATTTTCATGAAGTATCAGATATAGCCCACTAGCTTACATCCCCCTAACACACATCCTACTTACCAGCTTAGCAACTCTAGCAGCAAGAGAATCTCAGGGCTAATGCTCCCTGGCTCTCATCTGAGTGGCTTGCATCATGTGCCCACCCCTAGCATCATTTATCCTGCACATGGGATGGGTTGCTTTCATGGATGTGTTTTGTGTTACATGGCCAACCCAGCCATGAAATCCAAGGCTTACTGTCAGTCCCAATTAGACCATATAGATTGAGAATGAGAGGGAATGGAAGGGGTTCCCCAGGGAAAACTGAAGTCCTCTAACCAGAAGAATGGAGAAGGATGCCAGACAAACAAAGTAAGAACCATGTACTCAACCAATGTTTAGGAAATAAATATCACCATCTAATAAGGGGAAATCTACAAGCAAGTAATGACAGTGCAGTATGACCTTTCACAAAAGAGATGTACCAAGGACAGTGGAAACTTGAAAAGAAGAGAGGACATTCCTCACAAACAGGAAGGCAGGGATGGCAAGAAGGTCAACTAGACTAAGTCTGGACAATGAAGGTCTTTCAGATCTTTGAAAACATCCTACTTATTCTACAAATTGAATGAAACCCTTTCCATTTTTCTTCTGTAGCCATTCTTATTAAGGCCCACTAACTCTCTTGTAATTTGGATTAACTATAGTAGTCCTGTGCTTGAGCTGTACCACTGTGGAATCCGATCCCATCAGATCTTGGGAGCTAAACAGGGTTGGGTCCTGCTAGTACTTGGATTGGAGACTGCCTAGGAATACGAGGTTCTGTAGGCTTGGGAGAAGGACCCAGCAACCCACTCCCAAAAATCAATCTGCCATTGAAAACCCTACGAATAGCAGAGAAGCAATAACAATACTGTTTCGCCTATTGTATGTAGGGTCACTTTGAGTCAGACACTGACTCAACAGCACCTAACAACAACAATAGTCCTATAGATGGGCTATTATGTTCTAAAGTTGGCTATGTTAAATGAAATCTAAGAAACAGAAATTGGTGAAAGAACAGTGGATTTATTAACACTTTGTCCAAACCACTGAGCTGTACCCCACAGCCCATTTTTTTTTTTTTTTTTTTACTTTTTGAGATAGGGTCTTGCTAAATTACACAGACTGCCTCTGGTCTCCAACTTCAGATCTTCCTGCCTCTGTCTTCCAAGTCACTTGGATTATAGGCATGTACCACCACACCTGCCCGGGTTAACCCCCATCTTTTACAGGGCAAAGAACTGGGACAAAAGTTTGAAATACTGGAAATATGTAGATTAAGCTATTATCTGGTATTATCTTGGGCTAGGGGTGGTGATTTTCTCTCCTTAGCACCACCAACACTTTTAGCTTTCAGTATGGGATCTCCTGCTGAATTTTCATTTCCTCAGGGTCTGATTTCATTCCAGCATGAGATCTGACATTTTTATTATTTATGTAATAATGATCCACTTTTATCTGCACTTTTATCTATGTTCCAAGAGCCCTACAGGATACCTGAACTGTAGATAGTATTGAGCCCTATATATATTATAGTTTCCTTTAGGCTTTACATATCTATGATAAAAGATTAATAACAATAACTTATAATAGCATAATTATAATACTATACTATAATAAAATTGCCAGAATCACTACTTTTGAGGCCATTATTAAATGAATGGGATTTTTACCCTTATAGAAGAGGCCCAAGAGAACTAGTTTGATCCCTTCTTCTGTATGGGGACACAGTGAAAACAAGCCATCTATGAACCAGAGAGTGGGCCCACATCAGGCACCAACTCTTCCAATGCCTTGGTCTTGGATTTCCCAGCCTCCAACACTGTGAGAAATAAATTTCCATTGTTTATAAGCCACTTTATGGTATTTTGTTCTAGCAGCCTAAATGGACCAAGAGCATTATGGAATAAGAAAATGAAGCAAGTTGCTTCCTCTCCTTTTGGTTATAATTATGACACATTTATCATAGACCAAGGGCTGGGGTTTAGCTCAGTTGGTAGAGTGCCCCTCTGCACTCTCTGAGTTCCTGGGTTCGATCTCAGGCACTGCAAAAATGGGAGAAAGACATGGCATCCCACTCCTGAAACAATCCCCAAACAATCAGCTATCAAAAACTCTATAAATAGCAGAGAAACACTGACAATGCAGGGCATTGTACAGTGTCAGGGACTTTTTCGTTCTGTTGTACATGAGTTGGACCCAATTCAATGGCACTCAACAACAGCAACAACATCACAGAATGAGTTTGGGGATTCTACCTACTATTATATTGTTGCTAGGGTTATAAAAACATATACCACAGTTCCTCAAGTATTAAAAGATTACCTCTCATTCTCCACAGAAAACAAGAAAAATCAATTATTTAGCATAGCTTTACTATCAAAAATGCATAAAGAAAATTCATTTCTAGACCATCAGCTTTGAGGAACAGTAAGAGAAGAGTCTAAAATGGTCACTGAGTTGAGCTTCTGCACAAAGTAATGTCCAGCAAAGGAAGCAAAGACTGAAAATGACATTCAGTCTGGCTTTCTGAAGCCAAGTACATTCAACCTTATCCATTTCGTGCCTTCAATAGAAATCGTGGAGGAAAGTATCATAAAGAATGAAATTTTCTAGTTTATACTAACTCAACTACTAGGAGTGTTATATGATCCAGTTTCTCAGTTCTTGGTGAGTTATGATTGAAACTTACACTTAGCCTTTCTTTCGAATACCTCATCAAATGTGATATATTTGTTGACAGTAGGAAAGAAGGCTGTAAACAAAGGGTTTGTGTGGGAATCACACTTCCATCAGACAGAAATGAATGTGACCACTCCCTACAGAGTTTTTTTTCTCTCCTACTACATCATATATGTGCTGGGATTTAGCTCAGTTGGTAGAGCACTGCACTGCAGTCTCTGAGGTCCCGAGTTCAATTCCCAGCACTGCAAAAATGGGAGAAGGGCCTGGCAATCCACTCCCAAGGCAATCCCGAAACAGTCAGCCACTGAAAACCCTATGAGGGTCGCTATGAGTCGGATACTGACTCCACGGCACATAACAACAACAACAACCACAACCACAACAACCACAACAACAACAACATCATATAGTAGAAAAAGGTACAAAGTCTGGAGACCTAAGTTTAGACCCTGGGCTCTGATGTTTCCTTACAGCATGACTCTTGACAAGTTAGTAAAACTTTTAAGGAAGATATAATCACCTGTCTAATAACCTTTCAATATAATTGTTGAAGATTAACAAGGTCTACACTATGATTGATTAAAAGCTTTTTTCTCCTTTTTACTGAGTCTCATTGTTCAAATGACCAAAAGGTCATGTTTCAGCAAATAAACCCATCCTTTGATGAACTTCTTAAATGATACATCATTCTTGCCTTAAAAAATTATAGTGAAACACTAACTCCATGCCATGTACTGTCCTAGATGCTTGACATGCATTATGAACAAAACCCTCTACCATCATGCCTAGAATCTAGCAGGAGGAGGTGGGCAACAAGCAGCAGATTAAAAAATAATAATAGCTGACATATATAATGTGTTCAAATGTCATAAATGCTATGGAAAGGAAAAAGGGCAAGAAGGATCAGAAGTATGGAGGTGGAGCTAGGAGGAGGCTGAAAGTTTATCAGGTGTGTGGTGGGGGGAGAGTTGATCAAGGGAGGAAAGTTGATTAAGGACTTAGGAAGGTGACTCACTTAACCATGGGACTCTCTAGGGGAGGTGCATTCCAGGAAGAGAGAACTACTGGTGCAAAAGCAAGAACTATTATATTTTACAAATGAAGATACTGAGACCCACAGATGCTGGGCAACTTGCCCTGGGTCACACAGCTTATAAGTGTCAGAATTGGGAAAGAAAGACAATGCATATTCTGTTTGGTTTCAGAACTAGTCTTCTAATCTCTTTAACATGCCACCTTGTAGGTTCACAATAAAAAAAATTGAGGGGTCTTTTTTTCTTTTTATTAAGTATTTTGATTATACACATTTATGAGATTGTTGTTGTTGTTAGGTGCCATCAAGTTGGGTCCAACTCATAGTGACCCTATGTACAATAGGATGAAACACTCCCCAACACTGTGCCATGCCTAGCACTATGTCTGTGCTTCTCTGCCACTCATAGGGTTTTCAATGGCAGGTTGTTTAGGGAGTGGGTTGCTAAGTCTTCTCCTGAGCCTGTAGCACCTGGTGTTCCTAGGCAGTCTCCCATCCTAGGACTAACCAGGCTGACCCTGGTTAGCTTCTGAGATCAAGCAGGATTAGATGCCAGGGTGCTGTAGTTGCAAACTCACTTATGGGGTATAGAGTGGTAATTAAGTTCATATATACATATGCAATTTTCAAATCAGGATGGTTGACACTTCCATCTCCTTAAACATTTTACAAAAACAAAAATAAAAGCAACAAAAAAATTTTGATTTACATGTATCACGTAATGTATATATTTATGTATCAATTACATCCAGTATAGTGAGATTCATTATGGGATTTTCATAGAATGGCATCCTGTATTTGCATGTGTTCTCTCCCTCTTTCCCCCCTGTATTGCGCCTTTTCCCCCTCCCAAATTTTCTCTCCTCCTCCCTCTCCCTTGGTTTTCCTCCCCCCTCTTGTTTATAATAAAAATTTATTTGAATGAGTGAACATACTAAGTACAAACTACCTCTACTGATATATAACTGGCCTGCAGCGGTAGCCCAGTGGCATCCGATCCTGTCAGATCTCTGAAGCTAAGCAGGGTCGGGCCTGGTTAGTAACTGGATGGGAGACAGCCTGGGAACACCAGGTGCTGTAGGCTTGGGAGAAGGACCTGGCAACCCCCTCCCAAAAATCAATCTGCCATTGAAAACCCCATGAACAGCAGAGAAGCACTGACAATAGTGTTTCCCCTGTTGTACAGAGGGTTGCTATGAGTCGGATACCGACTCGACGGCACCTAACAACAACAATAACAACCTCTACTGATAGTTTATAACAGCAGTCCTCAACCTTCTTGGCACCAGGGCCAGTTTCATGGGAGTGGGGTTTGCCGATCTGACAGAGGCAGAGCTCAGGTGGTGATGCCAACGATGGGGAGTGGGTATCAATACAGAAGCTGTAGATACAGATGACACAGGTCTGTGGCAGTGGTTGGGGACCTCTAGTTTGGAGAACAGGATTAGAGAGTACAAGTGAGATAGGGAAAGTGATGGTGCGGGCACAGATAATATTTTTCTTTTTTAATATATTTTATTTTTCAGACAGGGCCTTTCTATGTAGTCCAGGTTAGCCTCAAACTCACTGTGTAGCCCAGGCTGGCATTGAACTTGGGATCTTCTGTTCTCAGCCTCCTGAATGCTGGAATTACAGGCATGTGCCACTTGGCTCATCGCTGTTTAATTTTCGAAGCTACTTATCATGGAGAAGAGGTCTTATAAGAGATACCCTTTTTCATTTGTCTACGTAGAAGCAAACACCAGACCAGGCACACCAGGCCACCACCGCTCCATAGAGACTTCATTTTCCCACCCAGCAAACCCAGCAGTCAAAGTGCTTCATCTGCTCTTGGCAGCAGCACGGACTTAAAGGGAAAAAGGAGCAATGGGGTGTGCACCACTAATGTTCCCTGAAATGTTTCCTCATTACTGGTCCCAGTTCCCCTTACCTCCCACCCCTCCTGGGTGGGGCTGAGATACACACGGATGGTCTAAGTGGCAGTGAGGATGAAGGGGAAGCAGGCTATTGATAATAAAACTGAAAACAGCAAAGCCAAGAGAGGTGTGTTTGCTGTAAATAATTGAAACATGAAAAACAACACAGAAAACCTATTCAAAGGAAAATTTGACCTCAAGTACATTTTGCAAGTGCGCCTACAGCCTTCTTTTAAATAAACTATGACTTATATCTCACTGTTGTCTAGAAATTCAGCAGGTTTGAGTGCTGACATTTCTGGTGGCTGGATGGGAAACGAGTTGAGATGAATTTTTCACATTGGAACTTACAGTAAGGTCTGAGTTAACTTTAGGAAATAAACACAAGGGTTTTTTTTTTAAAGAGTGATGAAAAACACCACTCACGGTGGCACACGCCTGTAATCCCAGCGGCTCGGGAGGCGAAGACAAGATGATCACAAATTCAAGCCCAGAGGCAGTCTGTGTAACTTAGTGAGACCCTGTCCAAAAAGTAAAATAAAAAAAAGGTCTGGGGGTGCAGCTCAGTGGTCCAGTACTTGCAAAGCATGCAAGAGCGAGGCTCTGGGTTCAACCCCCAGAACTGCAAAAAAAAAAAAAAAAAAAGATGAAAAATAAACTCTCATCTTTGAAACCATTCCCCCATGTGTCTGTCAGCTTGTGCTGTGGGAGCTTGCGTGTTGCAGTGATGCTGAAAGCTGTGCCACGAGTATCTCAGATACTGGCAGGGTCACCCATGATAGACAGGTTTCAGCTGAGCTTGCAGACTAAGACAGACTAGGGAGAAAGACCCAGCAGCACGCTCCAGAAACAATTGTTGTTGTTGTTGCTAGGTGCCATAGAGTTGGTATCCGACTCATAGAGACCCTCATAGGGTTTTCAATGGCTGACTGTTTCGGGATTGCCTTGGGAGTGGATTGCGAGGCCCTTTTCCCCAGAAACAATTAGCCATAGAAAATCCTATGAATAGCAGAGAAGCACTGGCAAATATAGTGCTGGAAAATGAGCCCCTCAGGCTAGAAGGTGTTTAAAATACTGTGTAAGCTCTTAAAATATTTAGGGACAATGAATAGACTGACTTCAGTTCATATGAAGTTATAAGCATTCATAAACTATGTTAAGATTTCTAGAAATGTCATTTTTCTGCACTTTTTTTCTTAGGATTTTATTTCTGGAAGATGGGACTATAGTATTATTAAGGAGATTGTAAATCATGGACAAAAATATTTATGACTTAAAATTTAATAATATTCAAGGAGAAGACCAACTTATGAACTCACTTTCTATATCATTTCATTATTTATCATCATTGTCATTATTTATTTTAAGAAGTTCTGCCTTCATTGAAACAATAATGATTATGAGTTAATCATGAGGTTTTTGAATTTCTACATGTGTACTCAAAGTTTTCACATCCTTGAATTTCATTGCAGAAACCCAGGTTTAGCCCACAATTTAATTTGTTTACATTTTAAATAGAACTCTTGGGCTTAAACAATTTGCTTTCAGAGTAAGAGTATAAATAAAATATCATGGCAATTTTTCATTTTCTAAAGGACATGAGAACATACTCTTATAAAGTTAAGGGAAATGTCAAGATGAAATAGTTAGATTTTTCCAAGCCACTTTCATTCTTTGCTTAAAAAATGTATCCTCGGTGGAAGGCATTATCTGGGACTGTCATCAAATGGAATCTCTACCCTTCTTCATTGGCTCTCAACGACAGTGACTGCCATGCTTAGAAGCAGCTCTCCACCTTTTGGGGGAACTTTTTTTTTTTTACCTCATTTGTGGGAATAAGAACACTGATAGCATGTTTGGATGGTGCAGGTGGTCTAGTGCCTCCCAAAGCAAGAGCTTCTCTCTAAAAGGAGGAAAAACACAAATTCATGTATAATATACATGGATAATAATGGATAATAATGGATTGCTTTTTATCTTTTATCTAATCCCAGTTTTGCATTTTGGCTTTCCACTAAGCAAACTACATCTATTATGTAGAGGGTCTCAAAGTCAACTTGAATGAAGTCGTTCAGTATTTACATGGCATGTATTTACTGTTTACGTTGTGTCAGACACCAAGAGTTTCTCCTCATAACCCTTCAAAACAGGTACTATTATTACTACCATTTTACAGATGGGAAAGAAAAAAAAAGAAGGCTTTGAAGGATTTTGCCAAGCAACAGAGGCAGGAATTCAAGTCATAGAGTCTGACCCCAGAGCCTCTGCTCTTGACATTAGAACACTCTGACACAGGTGAACCGATGGAATTATCCCTAGCAAGTGAACCTCTTACCTTCTGCGGTTGTCCTAAGGACCATTCCACTAGAAAGCTTTCAGTCTTCTGGCCTTGAGGTGATGACATTAGCAGCCAAACCAAAAACCCATAGCCCTTCCATGGTATTGCAGGGTTGGTGATTTTCAAATACAGATACTGGGGCTTGCTGGAACATAAAGTCAGGCAAGATCACCGGAGTTCATCTGGTGCAACACTATTTGTATGCATTGTTGTATTGAATGCACGGATGGTTTGGAATATTTATTAGATAATGGCAGCCACTGTCACTCTCCAAGTCACTTTGATGTCTATCTAGTACAAAAGGGTGGATTTGTGAATTAATGAAGTGAGCTGGTGAACTTGGGTCTACATGAGCACATTTCATATGCCAAAATCCTTGCTCCATGTTTATAGACAATTTTATCTCCAACTCATGGAGGAATTTATTTAAAACTTAAAGGATGTGCAAGACCTATTCCTGACCCTTTCCTGTGTCCCAGGTTGCCTATGATAATACTGTGCAGAGTGTGACTCTCTCATGTCCTCCTGAGGCTCCATATAGCAGGACAGACACTTTGAAGAGAGATTAGCATCTGGAAACCTCTCCCTCTGGCTCTAAGAACTGGAATAGAAAGGATATTCATGTTTCTAGGAGTCGAGTCCACTTTGATTATGGTTTCTGTGCAGAGCCTTGCGATGTGTGCCTTCCAGGCACTGTGAAATGGAGATGGGACTGGATTGGTGAGGCTCTAGGCAAAGCCTTAGAACAAGCTGTCTTTACACAGGAGCACAGTGAAGTGCGAAGAGTACCAAGGCTCTAGCAGTATCAGGCCCTCCAACCCTTACAGTTTGGCATTGTGTGGGGCTGCCCTGGGGTGGGGAGCTGAACTCATGCTTTCCAGTCTAAAAGAGAAGAGTTTAATGTCAAAAGCTGTAATCTGAAGTCATTAACTTTAAATCAACACAGCATAATAGCTAGGATGCAGGGGTACTTACAGAAAAGGGCAGGGGCTCCTTTAGAGAGTGATTTTCATAAGCATAGTCTGAGAATTATAGATACAAAAGGAAAATACAGTTAGATATGTTCCTTTGACAATGACTTGTTAAAAAGTCCACCAATATCAGTTTGCTTTTTGCTTCTCTCTAATACCATGTTTTCTTTAAAGAGATACTTGTAGATTTTTTTTTCTCTCTTTCTCTTCAAGGAAAAAGACTAGTCATAAAATCAGAAATGCGAAGACTATTTATTAAGTACAGAGAAACCTAAGATTCTTTCATGTCTTTCAGCTTGCCAGGGGAAAAAATGGAATTCAAACTCTTCATCAGCTGCTGTTAATTCATAATTTTCTCTCTAATGAGATTGGAATGAGCTATGCTGAGAGAATGCAGTTTGCATAACAATCACAGGCTTTCAGGCTATCCCAATCTCAGTGGTGACAATTTCTCCCCATAGGATCTTCCCAGAGAGAGAGCATGTAGAACAAAACAACATGACCAACTCGAGAAAAAATGCTTTTTTTTTTAAATTTCAAAATCCATTCCCAGATCCCATTTATAAAGCAGTGGCTCAATAGGCATTTCTTAATATTTGAGATGAGTCCAGTAAATTCTTTATGGAATAAAAAAAATCTGTTAAGAGATTGTATCAGAAACTTAAATAAGAAAAAATATATGATTAACTGATACCCAGAAAGTATTTGATAAAAATCTCATGTTGCCAACTTGAAACTTTGGAATAAAAATATCTATTTTCTTTGAAAATACAGTTCTATTTACCTAAAAGAGCAGTTTCAGTCTATTCAGTGGGGAAACACAAGATATTGTGCTTCTGGTTAGTTTCAGAAACAAATTCCGGCTGCTCACCACAAGGCATCATTGTTTAACCTTATAGCAATCTGAACAGCACAATACAAATGAAACAGAAATGGCTATTGGAATGGAGACGAGAATCATTATTCATACTCTAAACATATTTTTGCATAAATAACAAGTATGGATTATTTACAAACCCAAGAAAACCTACTATAAATGAAAATTTAGAGTGGCCATTGTTTCAGACTGCTGGGATTTAGCTCAGTGGGTAGAGCGCTGCGCTGCAGTCTCTGAGGACCCGAGTTCAATTCCCAGCACCGCAAAAAATGGGAGAAGGGCCTGGCAATCCACTCCTAAGGCAATCCCGAAGCACTCAGCCATTGAAAACCCTATGCGGGTCGCTATGAGTTGGATACCGACTCGACGGCACCTAACAACAACAACAATTGTTTCAGACTGAGCTCTTGCACTAGGCCCAACCAACCAGACCAAACCAGAATGGGGTCTGTGTGCCACCCCTCAAACTTTAAAACAGTCCAGTTTTCCCAGAACAAAACAACAACAACAACAACAAAAAAGCACATAAAACCCAGGAAATTCACAAAGATTGATCTGAATACCCCAATTTACATGAGGTTGCACGATAAGAAAGTCCCCTCTGTTTTAACCCAAAAAGGAAAGTAAACTTGGTAACAACCAATCTGCTCTTTATTTCTTGTTTCTGCTTTCCTTGGTTAGCCCTTTTCTGCCTACAAGCCCCACCCTCTCAGCTCAGGTCCTTGTAGCTCCATTTGATGAATGAGATGCTGCCTCATTCATAATTTCCTATTAAAAGCTAATTATATCTTTACATAAAATTTATTGAAAATTTTGTTTTTTAACACCACAATGAAATTATTGGAGGCTTCAGTCAAGGTCTTCTGTTTGTATCCAAGCATAGTCCTGCACAATTGTCCACAGTCTGAAAGGGAGCCTCCCTCAGAACAGAGAAGCTATGGAAAGAGAAATTCAGCGCTGCCCCAGCAGTGCACCTACCGTGTATGTACAACCTTCACGCCTGCTTAATGGATGAACTATGCTGCTTTCACCCATTACCCTCTCCTCTTCTCTCCTTTGCGGTGGTTATGATCCCTCTCATGTAGCTAAGGACCACTGTCTCGCATTAATCTCCTCTCTCTCTAATGGATCATTTCCAATCACTCTGCAGTATGTTCCATTTTAAAAAGCCATCCTTCAGCTGGCATCACCCTCCAGCTAATGGCTCTATTGTTTAATCTCCCTTTTCTGGGGAAACTCCTTTAAAAAGTTGTTCTTACTTACCTTTGCATTTCTTGACTTCCTATGCTTTCTTGAGCACATTCCAGTCATGATGTTGCTCCTCCCACCGCACTAAAATAGCTCTTACCAATGTCACTGATATCCCCCTTATTGCTGCATACCAGAGGTCAATTCTCAGTCCTGTTCTTTCTCCACCTGTCAACAGTGTCAGACTCATTTGGCCCCTCCCTGCTCTATTTCTTCACTTAAGCAAGAAGACATTGTTTTTCCTGGCTTGCATCCTACCTGGCTAGCCATACTGTATAACTCTTCTTTGCTGGATATTCCTTGCCTTCTATTATCTAACTATTGGACTATCTAACTGATCAGTTCTAAGCTCCTTTTTATATATACACTTACTACCTGGTAATATCATTCATATGCCCTCATATTTTCTATATGATGATCACTTTTAAATCACTCATATTCTAAACCACACTTTTCCTTATATCTCCTTGTATTTGAAATTTGGGCTGTGTCTTACAACTGGTATCATCTTGTCACGCAGACAGGGATTGTGAAATACTTGCAACTACCTACACAAACATACCATTATAGTTTGCACAAAATCTAAATATATAATTTTTTATAATATCAACAGTCCAGTTGAATTATGTGTTTGGTTCCTGTTGCACATTTTGGTACCTCACAGCAAACAATGCAACAGAATGGGAAGAAATTGCCAAGCACCTTGGATTAGATGGAAGATATCTTAAGTAAAAAGAGACCAGTATTACATAGCACTATTCATTAAGTGTTCAAATATTCATTTGTCAGAAACTTGGAGCAAAACTGCTAAACTTTCACCATCAAATGATTCAACTGAGAGAAAGAAAGCATGAATTTAGAAAAACAGCATCAAGAATTGCAGAATGGATTTCTGTGGCTTGGGAGAAAACATTCAGAACAGTTCTTTATACAGAGTAAGCACAACATTCAATGTGGTTATTGTCATCCTTCCAGATTTTGGTCTGTGGGCCCATGTGCGTGTATGGATCCTACACATTCAAACAGAGAGGAACATGTACATATTTAAATCATGCTAGGACATTACTATATATGCCATATTGCCATTTTCCTCTATTGAGCATTATTTTAAGGCATATTTCCATATCAATAAATATAAATCAGTGTTATTATTTTTAGTGGCTGTTTGGTATTTCAGTATATAAGTATATTTTATTTTACCAGTTTCCTATTGGTCAGTTATATTTTTTAATGCTTCCCCCTATTTCAAACAATGCTATGCTGAACATCTTTATAAATAACTTTGCAGTTATCACAATATTTCCTTGGAATCATTTCTCAGAAATACGAATGGCCAAGAGGTCAGCTGACCTGGAGGGAGAACTGAACTGTCAAGTGCTACAGTCAAATAAAGCAAAATGAGCCAAAATGAAAGTTCTAGTCAAGTCTTTCATCACACACTGTAATTTGTTGTTGTTAGGTGCTGCAAGTGACTCATAGTGACCCTATGGAGAACAGAAAAAACTTTCTGACACTGTGCTATGCCCGGCACTATTCTCAGGGCTTAGGGAATGGGCTGCCATTGTCCTTCTTCCATTCCTACAGCACCTGGTGTTCCCAGGCGGTCTTTCACCGAAGTACTAACCAGGCCCAATCCTGCTTAGCTTCTGAATTCTGACGGGATCAGACTGAATTGTTGTTGTTAGGTGCCATCTTGTTGGATCCAACTCATAGTCGACCCTCAGAGGGTTTTCAATGGCTGATTATTTTAGGATTGCTTCTGAAATGGATAGCTAGGTCCTTCTCCAGTTTTTGCAGTCCTGGGGATTGGACCCCGGTCCTCTGAGAGTCTGGAGCAGCATTTTACCATCTGAGCTAAACTCACTGTAACAGTGTAAGTCTAGAGCAGGTAGAAGCACTGACTCCCCTGTTTCGTCTTTCCCCGTGGAATAGTGTACCAATCAAGGGTCAGGTGGGTCATCACAGATGTCGGAATGGTCTCACTGTGTTAATAAGATTGTTGTTAGGTGCTGTCACTCTAAAACATGCCTCTTTGACATAAAAATTGCTTTAGAGCTGAAGCTAATGCAAAAGCAGCAAATGGAGGGAAATCTTTTTATCTCTGTTATGGAATCTGCCTAAATATAGGATCTATATTCTTTACCAGACTTAACTCTACAGACTGTTAGCCCAGAGGCAGGACAGCACCAGAGGAATCTGCAACAAACTTTCTCCATTCATTTCCTCCCACAGATTTGCCTTCCTGCAGTTTCTTGCCCTTGGAAATCTAAAGGCACTTTGTTTATGTGTCATTTCTTAACAAATTTATTGCTCTAGGCAGAAAGACCACTCAGGGCTTTTTATTGGGCCTGTTTTTGAAACACCGGAGGAGCAAGCATGGGAGGAGGGCTCCCATTTCTCTGTCCCCACGTGAAGTAAGGAGCCTGCTTTCATCCGTAGGGGATTTTGCACCAATCACGGTGATTTTGTCATGCAAGTATAGGTTTGTGTTTACATCAGTCACAGCATAGTCCCCTTGCACTGGTCACAGCAGTTATTTTGCTCAATCACAGCAGTCTTTTTTGCTGGGCCACTAGGGGAAGTGCTCCCCCTTTGGCTTGGGTTGGTCACAGGGATATCTAGGTTCACTGAGGGTTGTGAAAGCAAAGGAAAAGGGGGAAAAAATCCAATGAAAACTGCAAACTGTGACCACCATGGCTGGGGCGCACCTTTAGGATTTGGAATTGTAGCAAACAGATACAGTTCTGCAGCTTCAGATGTCCATGGAGTGTTCACAATGGCAGGTACTGGTGTCAGGGTGGCTCGATTGACAACAGTTCTTTCATTCAAAGCGGCCTGAGCCACAAGGTAGGGCCCAGTAGCTGTTAATCAGGGAATCAGATCACCCCATCCCCCTGACTACCAGTCTTTCCTTACAGAAAAATAAGCAGCATAGGGGCACTTAGAGCAAGAAAAAAGCAAACCCTTATTATTAATATTAGTATTGATTCTAACTATGTATTAACCATACTGCATACCCAGTGTCCCAGGGAGAGGTGGGTCTCCCTGGTCTATCTCACAGGACCTTAGACAAAAAAGATGGATGAATGAAGGAGCTAAATTTGGCAATGTAGCTACGAAGAGCTTAGCTCATGGCCAGAGGCACCTGAGATCTTGACTGCAACAGTCTGCAGAGGCTGTAATGCCCTGGTAGTACACTGAGGCTAGCATAGGGAGGGCAGGCTTCTCCATCAGGCCTGCTAGGGAAATTTTTTTTATCATTGCCTGGAGTCTGGCTGAAAAAACTCTCACATTGCTCTTAACCAGAGCCAGATTCCTCATATTTGCTTGGGCAAAGGATATGAAGAAAATTTGCTTTTAAGAGATTACATAAATGACAATTTGGACTCTTACATCACTAACATTACCAACACTGAGGATTATTATTCTTTTTCATATTTGACACTGCTGTTCTCTTATTGATTCAATCTGTATTTATTGGTCATTAGAGAAATGGAGCACCTTTCTGTGTTAATAATGTTGTTGTTAGATGCTGTTGAGTTGGGTCTGACTCATAGTGACCCTATGTACAACAGAACAAAACACTCCCCAACAAGTGCCATGCCGGGCACTATGTCAGTGCTTCTCTGTTTTCATAGGATTTTCACTGGCTGATTGTTTTGTGATTGTTTCAAGAGTGAGTTGTCAGATCCTTTTCTCCTTTTTGTGGTGCTAGGGATCAAACTTGGGGCCTCAGTGCAGAGCAGCACTCTACCAACAGCTAAACCCCAGCCTGTGTTAATAATAGGTACTGTACAGTACTTTACCTTTTAAAATATTCTGCTCTTATCTTTTATTTATTTTCTTATTGAGTTATTAGCCCTTTTGATGTAATTATAAGTTCTTTGAGTATGCCAATTTTCTTTTCAACATATAAACTACTATAAATATAAATCTAAATATTTCTAGCTCTTGCTTTTGTTTATGGTGGAAAATATTCTATATAGAAAATTTGAAAACTGTTATAAACAAGCTTCCATTGAATTTGCTGTCACTGAACTTGCTTTTCATTGAAGCTGGCCTCAAACTTGCAATTTCTTAAGTGCTGAGATAATAGGCATGTACCATCATATTCAGCTTGCTTTCTGCCATTGATAGTCATAATTAGAAAATCCTTACTTAATGCAAGATTATAAAACTATATACCTTTGTATCATTTCAGTATTTCCTGGGAGATATATACATATATATTTTATATTTTGCAAAATATATATATATATATATATATGTCAAATATCACACGGTTTTATCACTGGGAGAAAAAGACACAACATAGCTACATACTGCTATCTATGAATGAACTGAATAACTGATATGGAGTGACCAGTCACTAAAAGACATTGAAAGAAGACACTTGACTGCTCATATATATAATATATATATATATATATATATATATATATATATATACATACATATATATACACATACATACACATATGTATGCATAGATATACATATGTATGTGTACATATATATATATGCAGTCATATATGCAGTCATGTGTCTTCTTTCCTCTTAAATTCACATATATGAGAAAATGTGATACTTGTTCTTCTAAATCTGGTTTATTTTGCTTAAATTATGTCACGATTATCCCCAGTTCCATCCATTCTACTGCAAATGATAAAATTTAATTCTTGTTTATGGCTGAATAATACTCCATTATGTATATGTACCACATTTTCTTTATCAATTCATCTGTTGAAGGGCATTTAGGCTGATTCCATAACTTGACTGCTGTGAATAGGAGAGCCATAGACATGGATGTTCAGTTATCAATATTGTATACTGACTTTGATTATTTCAAGTATATATTCATGACTGGTATATCTGGATCATATAGTAATTCTATTTTTAATTTATTGAGGAATCCCCATAATGATTTCCACAGGAGCTGCCTAACTTACATTCCCACAGGCAGTATATGTTGCTGTTAGGTGTTGTTAAGTTGGTCTGACTCATAGCCACCCTTGTAAGGTTTTCAATGGCTGATTGTTTGGGGGATTGTTTTGGGAGTGGATTGCCATATCCTTCTTCCATTTTTGCGGTGCTAGGGATCAAACCCCAGTCCTCAGAGAGTGCAGCATAGCTGAGCCAAACCTCAGCCTCAGCACTATATGAGAGTTCCTTTTCCCCTGAATCCTTGCCAACATTTGTTATTTTTTCGTTTTCTCAATGGTAGCCACTTGGACAGGGGTGAGATGGAATCTCAGTGTAGTTTTGATTTGCATTTCCCTCATGACTAAGGATGTTGAACACATTTTTCTATCTGAATGTAGTGGCACAGACCTGTAATCCCAGAAACTTCGGAAGCTGAAGCAAGAGGATCACAGGAGTGAGGCCAGAGGCAGCTTAGTGAGACCCTATCTCAAAAAAAAAAAAAAAAAAAAAAAAAAGAAGAAATTCTGTGGAGGTAGCACAATAGTAGAGTACTTGCCTAGCATAAAGCCTTGGGATCAATCCCCAGTACAATGACAATAATAAAAACAACAAAAAAGATTTTAAACATTTTTTCATGTATTTATTAGCATTTGTACTTTCTTGTTTGAAGTGTCTCTTCAGTTCATTTGCCTAATTAGTGGTTGGATTATTCTTCTGGTATTTAATTATTTGAGTTCTTTATTTATTTTGGTTATTAGTTCCCTGTTGGTGAGTACTTTATATATTTTGAATATTAATTGCCTGTTGGATGAATAGCTGGCAAAAATTTTCTCTCATTCTGTGGGCTTTCTCTTCACCTTGTTAATATTTTGTTTGTTTGGTTTTTGCTATGCAGAAGCTTTCTTCTTTCCTTTTTATTTTCCTTCCCTTCCTTTTCCTTTTCCTTTTCTTTTTCTTTTTCCTTTTCCTTTTCCTTTTCCTTTCCAGTAGTACTGGGGATGGAACCCAGGGCCTCACAAATGCTAGGCAAGTCCTTTACTACTGAACTACAACCCAAACCCTTTTAAAAATTTTACATTGAGACACAGTCTGTCTATGCAGCACAGGCTGACCTCAAACTCGCAGTACTTCTGCATCAGCCTCCTGAGTGCTAAAATTACATGTGTACGCCACCACACCCAGCTCATATTTTAATAGTATGCAATTCCCATGAGTCAATTCATAGTATTATTTTCTGAGCTATTGGAATCTTATTCAGAAAATTATTTCTTAAGCTTAGATTTTGAAGTGTTTTCCCTAGTTTCCCTCTAGTAGTTTCAAAGATTTGGGTCTGACGTTAAGGTCTTTGATCCATTTTGAGTTGATATTCATACAGGCTGAAAGACAGGAATCTAGTTTCAATCTTCTGTATGTGGATATCCAGTTTTCCCTGCACCAATTGTTAAAGAAGCTGTCTTTTTTCCACTGAATGTTTTTGGAAACTTTGTCCAGAATCAGATGGCTGTAGCTGCATGGGCTTCTTTCTGAGTCTTCCGTTCATTTCCGTTGGTCTCTGTGTTTATTTTTATGCCAGTACCATACTGTTTTTGTTCCTATAGCTATGGAGTATAGTTTAAAGTCAGTTTGATACTGCTGGCATTACTCTTTTTGCTCAGAATTCTTTTGGCTATTCAGGGTCTTTTGTGTTTTCTTATGGACTTTAGGATTTTTTTTCAATTTCTGTGAAGAATGTCCTTAGAATTTTTGTGGAATTGCATTGAATTTGTAGATTGTTTTTGGTAGTATAACCAACTTAATGATACTAATTTTATTGATGAGCATTGGAAGTCTTTCCATCTTCTGGTGTCTTCAATTTCTTTCCTTAGTGTTTTAAAATTTCCATTGTAGAGGTCTTTCACCTCCTCAGTTAGGTCCATTGCTAAAGATTTTAATTTTTTGAGGCTATTGTGAATGGGATTGTTTTGTGACTTCTTTTTCAACAAGTTAATTACTGATTGATAGGAAAGCTACTCATTTTTGTATGTTGATTTTGTGTTTTGTGATTTTTTTTTCTTGTCTTTTTAAATCCCTTTTTCCTGACAAATTTTAGAATTATTTTATCAGGTCTCTCCCCACCCCAAGTTTCACTGGGACTTCAATAGGTTTTATGGTATATTACTGGATGAAGTGTAGGAAAAATTTGACATCTTTATAATACAGAGCTTTTCTATTCATGATCTATATATCAGATTAGTTTGGGCTAATTTTTAATGAGATAGGGATGAAAATAACTTCCTTGGCTGTTGAAGAACAAAAGGCTATTTTGAGATAGCTTTTCCATTTTGCCTAAATGGAAGCAGGCCAACACTTTTATTTCAGCACCATAAAAATCATATAAATATGATGTATATACACACATGTACATAGTACTGCGCCACATAATGACATTTCAGTCAGTGATGGACCACATATAGGGTAGTGGTGCCATAAGATTATATCACCTAGTGATATCATAGCTTATATTAGTCAGCTGGCACATTACTGTACAGAGAAACCAACCAAACCAAACTTATTGGGGGAGGGATTTATTGGGGGATTACAGTTAGAGGATCAGTCCATAATGGTGGTGGGACAGGCTTGGTGGTGGTGGCAGGCAACAGAGCTCATGGCAGAGAATCTCACATCTTTGAAATCAGGAAACAGAAAGTAAATAGAGTGATAGGAACTGCAGGTCTGGGGTAAAAAGCTCTAAAGACCCACCCCCAATGGCTTGCTTCCACAAAGCTAGAACCTGCCTCTCAAAGTTCCACATCCTCCCAGGACAATGTCACCAGCTGGGGACCCAGTGTTCAAACACATGGCCTTTGGGGGACATTTTAGATTGAAACCATGACATACCTGTCTTAGTTCATGTAAGTACAGAGTATAATGTTTGCACAACACGGAAATCACTTAATGATGCATTTCTTAGAACATATCCCTGTCATTAAGTTATTCATGACTATGTAGAGTAAACTACATATATGTACTATGTTGTTGTTGTTAGGTGCTGTCAAATGGGGTCTGACTCATAGTGACCCTCTGTACAAGAGAATGAAACATTCCCTGACACTGTGCCACACCTGGCACTGTGTCAGTACTTCTCCGCTATTCATATGGTTTTCAATGGCTTATTGTTTCAGGATTGTTTTTGGGAGTGGGTTGCCAGGTCCTTCTATATATGCACTATGCTATATTATATATATATATATATATATATATATATATATATATATATATATATAGTTTATATATACTATATATTATATACACTATATATACTACTATATAATTTCTATAGTGTATATATATATAGTATATATACATAATATTTTTGAGTGTGTGTGTGTGTGCACATCTGGTGGTTGGTACTGAAAAAAAATTATACACATTTTAAGAAATATTATCCATGTATTACTTTTCAAAGTTGAATTCAGTTATGATAGCCATGTGTAGTATAATGTTTGCTCAAAGGCAGCATTAATCAAATGCATGCTAACACCACTGTGCAACAGTCAGGACAATCAAAGAAAACACAGGAAGCACAGTTGTCATTTGAGGAGTGCAAAACAATTTTGAAGTGGTATTTGAAATTTGAGAAGTTGTGGAAGTACAACAATGGAAGCATGAATGTGTAACGAAACCTCCTACATGTCTAACAACTGGACTCATTCGTGATAAGTTACCCCACTGTGTCTGTCAGCTTGTCATGCTGTGGGAATTTGCGTGTTACTGTGATGCTGAAAGTTATGCCACCAGTATTTCATATACCAGCAGGGTCACCCATGATGGACGGGCTTCAGCTGAGCTTCCTGACTAAAGACAGACTAGGGAAAAGGACCCATCAGCCCATTTCTGAAACAATTAGCCATTAAAACTCTAAGACTAGCAGGGAAGCACTGTTAAATATAGTGCTAGAAAATGAGCTCCTCAGGCTGGAAGGCACTCAAAAAATTACCGTGGAAGAATTGCCTCCTCAAAGTAGAGTTAACCTTAATGACAGGGATGGAGTAATGCCCTGGGACCTCCTTTTGCTGATGTGTCATGACTCAAAATGAGAAGAAACATTGTAGCTGCAACAATGGACTCAAACATGAAAAGATGGTGTGCACGGCGCAGTGTTGGGTAATGTTTTGATCTGTGTACGTAGGGTCAGGATGAGGTGGTTCCAACTTGACAACACCTAACAACATGGTAAGTTTGAGATGCGTGGTACTGTGTGTGATGTGCACAAGGGAAGGTCCAGGAGGCCGTGCACAGGAACAAGTCTTGCTGCTTCTGCTGTAGTAACCACTTTGAGCACCTATTGTAATTGCAGAAGTCAAAGATGACTTGTAGTCATCTTTTCTTGTCAATATATATTAAGCATTACAATTTTAGGACAGTTTTTAACCTTAAAATAAATATACATCTTTTTGGCACCCTTTGTGTATGTGATATATATGTTCATGCACGCGCACACACACACACACATCCCCCACATATAGGCAGTCTTTACTTTGCATGGTTTTGATAATGGGAATTTCAGCCACCACAAGTTAGTTAACATCAGTCCCCATAACATTGTTTAAATTTTAGTGGCCATAGTTTATTAACTGTAATTGCATAAAGTAAAAATTTTACTGCTGTGTCTTCCATCTACAAATCACTATGTAAATAACAGATCAACAAATTGATCAGTGGCCAGCCACATGTCTTCTGTCTGTGGCTGGTCCCTGCACATCAGTTATTCAATTTATACACAGACAACAAAGTGTATAGTTATGTTGTGTCTTTGTCCCCCAGTGATAAACCCATGTGAAATTATACAGAAATGAATAATTTAAAAGGGAATTGGCTAACAACAGTGAATGCAGCAAAGAAAACAAGAAGGAACAGTGCTAAAAGTGAGATTTGAGCTGAACCTAATGGGATTACAGAAGAAGCAGCGACTGAGAGAATGTCAGCACCACTGCTACTCAAGAGGGCTGCGGTTGGAGGAACAAATCAAATTTACTGACATAAACTTTAAAAAGGTGAAAAGACACAAAGGATGAGGAAATCCCAGACGAAGGAACACTGGCAAAACCCTTCACATTAAAGGGACTCTCAGAGACATTTCATGACATTGAAAGCTCAAAGAATAAAACAGTGGAAGGAGATCCGAGCTTTAAAGAGAGTATGAAAATTTGCCAAGGAGCTGAAAGCATGCTCACTTTGTGTCATAAATTATACAACAAGAAGGCAATCACTGTTCAAAGTGCTCTTGAAAAGTATTTTAGAGAAATAAAGACATAAAACCTATGGAAATGTCACAATGAAAAGCATGTCAAAATGAATCACATTAAGATGTACATTAAAAATTTCTAATAAATAAAATAAAATAAAATAAAAAAATAAAATAAAACCATACTGAGGAAGGAGCTCAGTGGCAGAGCACTTACTTGGCAGGCCCAAGGCCCTGGGTTCAATCTCCAGGACTGCAAAAAAGAAAAATAAAAAAGATACAAAACAATTGAATTCTCAATGTTTCTAATGTTTTAAATTATAGCCTACTAAATAAATAATGGCCTACAGCTGTAGCACTGTGGCATCTGATCTCTCAGATCTCTGAAGCTGAGCAGGGTTGGGCCTGCTTAGTACTTGGATGGGAGACAGCCTGGGAACACCAGGTGCTGTAGGCTGGGGAGAAGGACTTGGCAACCCACTCCCAAAAATCAATCAGCCATTGAAAACCCTATGAATAGCAGAGAAGCACTAATAATTATGTTTCACCTGTTGTACACAGGGTCGGTATGAGTCTGACACCAACTTGACAACACCTAACAACAACAAGAAACAAAAATTTTACTATTCATGTCCCTATACATTTATCACCAATAGAGAGGTTTTAATCCTTAAGCAAAAATTTGTAAAGGTTATGTGTCAATTGGAAATATTTTCCATTGATGATAAGATGATTGTGCCTGGTTTCAGCTCATGCAGTCATTTTTATGATGGCCCCACCCTGTGCCGAGCACACACTGCCTGAACTCAGGGACTCAGTGAGGCAAGAATGACAGGTGGAGTGAAGCTCCTTCAGCCCAGAGCAGCTGAAGGGAGAGAAAGGCCAAGCCAGGGCACTCACCTTGAGAAGAAGAATGATGCCCATGAGACAATACTGGCATAGAGGACGATGTGCCTCCTTGGAGTTACATGAGGACACTGTCACTCAGAAAGATCTGTCCACAATCAGTTTATTTAAATATAATGTGCTCCTCTGAAGCTCTTGCTTGGAAGCGTGGGAGGAATTTTTGTGCCTTGTTCCTACCTTGGCATTCTTGTTCCCTTTCCTTCAGGGGGGAGATTGTCTAGGTCAAACATGCCCATCCTCTTGCCTCATGTTTGTTGCTGTGTCAAGAGGGTGCTAGCTCTTATTCCAGCACTTTCCTATGAAGTCATCCTGGCCACTTAATCTTCCAGTGCTGTGGCGCAGTGAAACCCTCTCAGACTAATGGGTTCAGCACAGTTCTCCTGGGCCAATAGCCAAATGGCCAGAAATGGACTGATGTGCTGGTTTAAAAGGAGATGGAAAACACAAAGAATTTTTCAAGCCAAGGAAGAAACAAGACAAAGAAAGAAATATAGTTTCTGTTAAGGGCACTAAGTGAGAATTTTTTTGCTTGAAATCTCAGTGCTGCCCCACACGACAGTGGGAGTGATTTATAAAGCCAGTAAGAACGGGCTGGGCTTAATGGGGTCATTTGATTTTAATGCCTCTAAAAGGATTGCTTCTATTTCTGGCCCGATAAAGGAGTCTGCAATGGTATACATGAACAAATTTTTGAAAAGTAAATCATGCCAATAATGTGATCAGTTTAGGGAAAGTCTTAAGGGAAAGCTGAACAGACAATGAGACATGAGATGTAATCTTAAACAAAAGGCACAGCATCCCCCCATCCCTGGAGTAAAGGTACATGAAAGGCAAAGCCAGCCTTATTTATAGACCTTCCCCTCTGGCCCTAAAGTATAATTTGAAAGACCTGTCTTATCAGATATATGTCCTAGCTAAGTTCTTGTATTTCCTGCCTCTATCCTGACTTCTTAAAAGTATCTAGATCTGCCTCTGACTATCAGCATGACCTTGAATAAGTATGAAACTTAGACCTCAGCTTCCTTGATGTAAGTGAGGGGATTGAAGGAGAAGATCTCTGGTCGCATGGAGGGACGTCTTTAATTGGAGGAACATTTGACATCAATAGTTAATTGTTAAAAGATGAATTAAAAACTCAACATTGTTCCACAGAGGATTTTGCATGATATATTAGTCGGGGTTCTCTAGCAAAACAGAATTAATAGGATGCTTATAGATATAAGAGGAGATATATTATGAGAAGTGGCTCACAAGATTACAAAGGCCAAAAAAATTCCATAATGTGTTATGTGAAAGCTGGAAAAACCAGGGAAGCCAGTGGTGAAATTCACTTCTAGTCCAAAGGCCTGAGAACTGTGGGTCCACAGGTATAAATCCCCTCCAAGGCAGAAAACCTGAGAACAGAGGAGTGACGGTGTAATTGTAGTAACAACCAAGGGGCTATCGGTGTAAGTCCTGGAGTCCAAAAGGCACAAGAACCAGGCTCCCTTTTGTCTTAAGGCAGGAAAAGATGGATTCCCAGGTCAAGAGGAGAAAGTAACTTCTCCCTTCCTCTGCCATTTTGTTCTGTTCAGGTCTTCAGCAGATTGGATGATGCCTACTCACATTGGTGAAAGCAGATTTTCTTTACTCAGTTTACCAATTCAGACATTAACCTTTTCTAGAAACATCCTCATAGATGTACTAAAAAGTATAATAATGTTTACCATCTATCTGGGAAATATATATATATATATATATATATATATATATATATATATATATATATATATATGTTGTTGTTAGGTGCCATCGTGTCGAGTCCCACTCATAGTGACCCTATATACAGCAAATCGAAACACTTGCCGATTCTGTGCCAGGCAAACAATCTTATTTATGTTTAAGCCCATTGTTGCAGACACTGTGTCAATCCATCTGGTGGAGGGTTTTCCTCTTTTGTGTTGACCGGCCACTTGCCCAAACATGATGCCCTTCTCCAGGGATTGATCTCTCCTGACTACATGTACAAAATATGTAAGACGCAGTCTGGCCATTCTTGCTTCCAAGGAGCACTCTGGTTGCACTTCTTCTAGGACAGATTTGTTGGTTCTTTTGGCAGTCCATGGTATATTCAATAGACGTCTCCAGCACCACAATTCAAAAGCATCAGTTCTTTTTCTGTCTCTCTTGTTCAAAGTCCAGCTTTCACAACCATATGATGCCACTGAAAATACCATGGCATGAGTCAGACGCACCTTCGTCTTCAATGTGACATCTTTGCTTTTCAATACTCTAAAG
>VMDO01016640.1:0-47267 GCA_007922755.1 Pedetes capensis
AAAAAAAAAAAAAAAAAAAAAAAAAAAAAAAAACTCCAAAGCCCCCCCGACCCAGGGAGCCACTTCTTCAAAGCCAGAATCCCACCTCTGGAAGGTCTATGGCCTCCACAAACAGCGCCACCAGCTGGGCACCAAACGTTAAAGCACATGACCTTCAGGGGACATTTTAGATTCAAATCGTGACGCTTATTCTGCTAAACCTCTAACATCTCAAACATCCAAAACCCCAAATGTCTCAACAATACAGAAAATGGTCGAGAAACTTAAAAGGAAGACAGACCGAAGGACAGACTGCATTTTACCAATACCTCCCTGAACACTTCATTGCCACAAAAATATCAGACAATCTCTTATGTCATCATTCTGTAGACCTTTCTCTTTTATTAAGTCCACTGACTCTAGCAATACCCTCCTGCTATGGGTGAAAAAAATCATGCTGTACAGATTAACAGAATTCTAAAGCTTGTCCGTCTGTAGCATCAGATCCCGTCAGATCTCGGAAGCTAAGCAGGGTCGGCCTGGTTAGTACCTGGATGGGAGACCGCCTGGGAATACCAGGTGCTGTAGGCTTGGGAGATGGACCTGGCAAACCACTCCCAAAAATCAATCAGCCATTGAGAACCCTATGAACAGCAGAGAAGCACTGACAATAGTGTTTCAACTGTTGTACACAGGGTCACCATGAGTCGGACACTGATTTGATGGCATCTAACATCAATAACAACAAAAGATCTGTAGAGACCTCCTGCCGTGACAGAGAACCAAATACAGCCTGTTGAGGTCAAAGCTCACCAGCTGAGCTGCCCTAAAACCTTTTCATCTTATCAAAGCCCAGTGTCCTCTGACAGCCCCCGCAAGTGCAGCCATCATGTTTGTCTTCCGGAAAAAATGCAAACAATGTTTTAACACCAGGGCCACCTGCTGTGCTTTTTCTTTTCTGTCTTCCTTTCTTTCTTTCTTTTTTTTTTTTTTTTGGAAATGCGACTTGAAACAGCACTGTTCCAAATTGCATGAATCATCTCTAAATTTAGCAGTCAGCTCCTAAAACCGCTGCCTGCTCTGAATCGTAAGTAACGCTTCCCAGCGTTCACGGGCGAAGCAGTGCCAAGAACCTCACTTGGCGCCTCACGCTCTCTGCGAGGCCAACGCAGGAACCCTTGCTGCGCCGCGCAAGCGAGAAGACGCGGCGCGCGCCTAAACGGGGGAATGGGTTAGCGCACTCTGGGCGAGAATCGAGAGCCCCCCACAGCACACAGCACGGGGTCCTCAGCCTGGGGGAGGGGCTGGCACCCGGCCCACTCTTGGCTCACGTTCCTCCCCTCCCTGCCTACTCCGCATCTCCCTCCAACCCTGAACACAAATCCCAGAGTTCACGGCCGAGGACTTAGAGAAAGTATAGACTTTATGTTTTCACTTGTTTTGGAGTTTTGGTGTTTTTGTTTTTGTTTTTGTTTTTTGTGGTATTTGGGGGCTGAACCCAGGGCTGCACGCATGCTTTGCAAGTGCTCTACCACTGGGGTGCACCGCTGCCCCCTTTGTACTTTTTATCTTGAGACAGAGTTCCACTAAGTTACACAGGCTGTCTCTGGCCTCCAACCTGCGATCCTCCTGCCTCAGCCTCCCGAGTGCTGGGATCACAGGCGGTGCCACTCCACCAGGCTCCACCCCTACGGAGATGAGATCTCGCGAGGTTGAGACAGGGACTGGCAAGGCCCAGGCTGGCCTGAAACTCCCTCGCAGTCTTCCTGCCTCCATCACTGGAAAGGCAGGTGGGTACCACTGCGCCTGGTGAAAATATGTGCTTTATACACAAGCCTCAGAGATGTTTCTTCTGTTGGCCCCACCGCCTGACCACCAATGGCATGAACCAATTCCTCCCTTTTCAAGTACTGTTCACTTAGACATAATCTATGCACACGAATACATAACACACACGCACACACACACGAATTATTTCACTAGAGAGCTCTCTCTCACCTTTGGTGATTTTTATCTAGTTTTTTTCATACTTCAAAAGAAAACAGAGAGAGAGAGGGGAGACTCTAAAGAGAATGTTGTTGTTGTTGTTGTTGTTAGGTGCCATTGAGTCAGTAACCGACTCATAGCGACCCTCATAGGGTTTTCAATGGCTGACTGTTTCGGGATTGCCTTGGGAGTGGATTGCCAGGTCCTTCTCCCATTTTTGCGGTGCTGGGAATTGAACTCGGGACCTCAGAGACTGTAGCGCAGCGCTCTACCAACTGAGCTACATCCCAGCCCACCTAAAGAGAATAAAGTCCTCAAATTTCAAGAGTCGGCTTTGGTGCGCCAGGAATGTAGCTGCCATCATTTGGTTTGGTTACCGTCTCATAAATCTCAGTTCCAACCAGGGACGGAGGAGCATCTCCCCCGTTACTCCAACCCTCATCACCACCCCCAAATAAAGCGTCAAAGTACCGAGCAGACATGGAGTGCTCGCCGCCTACAGTCCCAGCACCCAGGATATGGAGGCTCGAGGATCGATCACAAGTGTGAGGCCAGGCTGGGCTGCACAGTGAGACCCTGTCGAAGGCGGGGAGGGGAGGGGGAAAAGAATAAAACCGCAAAGCTTAAGCCCTCACCAAGGTTACCTCCCTCTACTTGCGCCCTGCCCCAAGCTGCTACCTTGACCTCATGGTGGCGGGAAACGAATGCAGCTCTTCCACATAAATAAGATGCTACAGGCATGATGGCCTTCCATTGTACAGGCTTCTTCTTATATGTTCAAAATACACATCGAAAAGCACTCTTAATGCCATTTACTTCTTTATAGAGAGATAAATCGAGCAAATTGCATGACTGTTGTTGTTAGGTGCTGTCGAGTCAGGTCCAACTCACAGTAACCCTAGGTAGAACAGAACGAGACAACGACACTGTGCCATGCACACAGTCTTTTTATGTTTGAGCCCATTGCTGCAGACTCTGTGTTTATTCTCATTTTGAGTTATGTTGTTGTTGTTGTTGTTAGGTGCCATCGAGTCGGTATCCGACTCATAGCGACCCTCTGTACAACAGGGGAAACAGTATTGCCAGTGCTTCTCTGCTGTGCATAGGGTTTTCAATGGCAGATTGATTTTTGGGAGGGGGTTGCCAGGTCCTTCTCCCAAATGTAGAGCACTGCCTAAATTGCCTCAAAGTGCCCATGTGCACATGATCCAGGTCTATACTCTACAAGTGGCAGTGAGTTTTCTCTCGGGACCCATGTCCATCTGGTGTCAGCCTTGTCTGATGAAGACCCCTGATTCCCATGGCTGAGCAGACGACAGTCCCCTGCTAGGGTGACCACAGGCTAATGCAGGTGGTGAGTCACCTGGGACCAAGGCTGAAGAAGGTGACTTCTAACAACAACAACAACAACAACAACAACAACAACAACAACAACAAAAATTGGAGGAGATGAGGGTTAAAGAGGTGAGGGAAGCGAGCCAAAATACGCACTGAATCCTGGTTACTGAAGTCTGAAAGCGCCCCTGAAGCATGGGGGAGAAGCAGGATTGAAAAGCCAGACCCTGGGGCCGTGGACCTCAGAGCAAGGCAGCAGGGAGACGATAAAGCCGCAGGACACTGGACGGCATCCCGGAAGGGAGAGACGCCATCACTGAAGGGCCCAACACCAAACGATGGTCTCCTGCTCCACACGTCCCCTGTGGGTGGGACACGGCCCTAGCCGGGCACGGGATGACCTTCTGCCGTTCTCCCACTTTCTAGCACTGGTGTCCACACGTGTGCACAGTGCGTCTGCTGCCGCAGTGTCTGATGGAGCCAGGGGGCGCTTCACGTGGCTTCACCTGTTTATCTGCGTCCTTCCCCAAGCAGATGACCAGGGAACCCCTTCATCCATCCCCACGCCACCTCCTGGGATTTCCCACTTCTGAAGCTGATCCTTCCGTGCCTGCTGAGCTGCACGCGCTGTGAAGAGCTAACTCTTACTGACACTGGGAACTGGTCTAAGAACTACATCTCTCCAGTGAGAAAACTCAAGCTTGAAAGCCAGATATGTCAGTGGACACCATGATCCGGGCACTCAGGAGGCTGAGGCAGGAGGATCATGAGTTTGAGGCCAGCCTGGGTTACACACTGACATCTTGTCTCAAAGAAAAGTGGGAAAGGAAAAGAGAAAAGAACAGAGCAGAGAAAGGAAGGAATGCAGAGGAGAGGAGGAGAGAAAAGAGGAGAGAGAAGAATAGAAAAGACGGCACGGGCTCAGAGGTTAAGCAACGCAATTGCTCGTAAGTGTTGGCGGGAGCCAAGGTCCAAAGGCCGCCTGTGGCTCCAGGGCCAACCTCCTGACAATAAGCAGAGTCTGAGCTTCCAGCCAAACCCATCTGCCAGGAAACGGAGCACCTGAGATCCCACGTGTCTTTGTCTGCTGTGACTGCACGGAGCAGGGGGAATTCTCCGCTGGGCACGCCGACTCCCTGTGCGGAGACCCACGAGTCCACGGCGTGCTCCGGCAGCAACTTGGTGCCAGAGGCTGTGACTCACTCAGCCATTGACACGACCACAAAGATGAGCAGAGTCTGCCTCTCTCTACCTTCCGCCCCCTGAGTTTCCAACAAGACAAGTACAGGGGAGATCCGGGCACCCACTCTTGGTGAAACCAGCTGCGGTGTCCCCCCACGCAAATCCTGCCACGACAGCAAATTGGAGGGCTGGGCAAATACTGCGTGTGTGTAACCCACACCCGGAGGCGGGGAGCCTGTCAGGCAGCAGCGAGACCCGGTGCTCCTCGGGAGCTGTGGTGCTGTGAACCTTCTCAGCACCCTGGCAGAGTTAATGCCAGGAGGTATATTTAGAAACTCCTGCCGCACTGTGAAAACAGAGCCCTGGTTCTTGGTGACCGCTGCCCTGCTAGGCTCCCACCTGCCCACGTCTGGGCTGGAGGCTCCCTGGGCACAGGCGCTGGGTCCTGCTGTTCCCTCGACCTTCCTCAGCCGGACATAATAGATGCTCACTAAAGACTTGCTGCTGGGTCCATCGTTTTTTCCCAAGACCACAGGCACTGCACACTCTGTGTCCCATTCTGGCTGACTGTGGTGACACCGGATTTGCCCTGCGGGTTCTTAGAGCCACGGAGCCCCCGGCTTCTGCCTATGGCTCATTACTCTCTGTTCCCAGACAGCAGGCATCGCTGCACGGCAGCCTTCGTGTGCTTTCCATTCTCTATCTGACAATAGCATCGGGGCCTAAATGGAACCAGGAGACTCTTCTAGCGAATTTTTTAAAAAGATATATGCCCCCTACCCCTGTGATTTCAGACACAGACCAATCTGAGAAACTGACACGAAGATTTTCACAATCTGCCAAAATTCTAGATGATTCCAGGTCATTTCTAGCAACCTCTCACCTCCCCATCCTGTGCGCTGACATAATGCACCCTCACACGTCAGTGATTCTAGAATCCTGTCCGTGGTCACTAATGAGCGAGGAGAGAGTTGGCACCTCATGCCTGCTACGGTCAGAGGGAAAACTAAATTTAGGCATCCGAGCTGTGTCCATCTGCACAAAACAATTTGAAAGGAAAGAGTTGAATCTGCATGGATTTCAATTACTCTTGAAAACAAGCCGAGTGGACAGCCATCATCCTGGGGCATTGGATTGCTATTCTTTTCTCTCTTCATTTCTTTTAAAGAGCTCCCTTGTCACTTTAACTGAATGGAAATTTTTTAAAAGAAAGCTAGGTTTTTAGGAGCACTTGAGTTTTCAAAGTTCAGTCAATCTACCACATAGCTTTCCTGTTCCTCTCTGAATCTGAGACATTTAATGTTGAATGATTCACTAATCTTATCAATTTGTTTGAATGGGTACATTAGGCCCTCTGTTAGTTCCTGGTGTTAAAGCTTCTAGCTGTCCCTCGACATCCTTTCTATCCTTCTCTCCTTAAGAAACTATATGTTACCAGACCTTATCTGGAATACAGATGTGATAGCTGGGGCTCTGGCTGCCATATTGGAATACAAGGTAAGGAGAGTCATCCATACTAGAGGCAGTGGAGAGTGGAGCTAGAAGGAATTTGGAGCTTGCTGACTTGGAGAAGCTGTCACTGGAACCCTGCACTACCACGTGCAGGCAGCATTCACCTTAGAGAGAAAACATGTTCTACTTTGCCCAGCTGGAAACTATCCTGAAATGATCAGCCGCTGGAAACCCTATGAGGGTCACTGTGAGTCAGACCCAACTCGACGGCACCTAACGACGACAAGTCTTATGGTGGGCTTTTCTGTTACATGGAACCAAACCTAGTTGTAACTGAACTAGGTGGGGATTTTGAATGTGCCTTCCCGTTTGGATATTCTGAATATGCAGTGCATTTCTTCTTATATTTTCCTTTATTTGTCATCAACCATAAAGAAAATTAAGCTCAGAGCCAGGTGCGGTGGCACACACCTGTCATCCCAGCAGCTCGGGAGGCGGAGGCAGGAGGATCACAAGTTCGAGACCAGAGGCAGTCTGTGTACCTTAGAGAGACCCTGTCTCAAAAAGTAAAAAAAAAAAATGGGCTGGGGGTGCAGCTCAGTGGTCCAGCACTTGCAGAGCATACAGGCACGAGGCCCTGGGTTCAACCCCTAGTACCACAAAAAAAGAAAAAGAAAAAACAAAGAAAATTCAGCTCAGAGAGGTTAGGTGTCTGGGTCAAGAAGACAAAGGAACAGAAGCAAAGTCCTGTCTGAGGAGCAGGTCCCACCTTTACCGCCTCTCGTAATAAGAAGCTTCAAATGTCAACCACAAACATCCCCTCTCTTCTTGACACCAAACCTCCCGATGCTTTTGCATTTGGTTTCTTAACAACAACAACAACAACAGTTCAGCTTTGTAAAAGCTGCATTATCGCAGCACATCATCACGTAGAACGCGCCGTGATAGTCCCATCCATCACTCCTCCTCCTTTAAACTGGTCTGCATTGATTGCCCGGTCTAGAGAATTGTGACAATCAATAACCATTTTTTTCCCAAAGAAATAGTGTGCGGGACTAAAGAAATTAGCTTGTTTTGTAATAGAAAGAAACAAAATGTCAGTCAGATCTCTAAAACCTAAGCGCTGGTAAGCACAGCTACCAATGGTGGGGTGCTCCAAGCCACGCCTGCCCAAGGCACCCTGACAGGGCTTGCATGACAGATAAACGCTGAAGGGCACCACACCCAGAATGAGTGGGCTTCACCACATCCCCCCGTAGGGAGACCACCTCGCCTGGAGGACACTTTAGAGTGGCCCCCATTCTGCCTGTGAACTCTACCCCACCACAATACGTGATGCCATGGATGGGGTTATGGATTTAATCTCTCAGAAGCCAATTATCCCAAAACTTATTGTTGTTGTTAGGTGCCCTCTAGTCAGTGTCCGACTCATAGTGACCCAACGTAAAATAGGCAAAGCACTATTGTCAGTGCTTCTCTGCTGTTCATAGGGTTTTCAATGTCGGATTGTTTTTTGGGAGTGGGTTGCCGGTTCCTTCTCCCAAGCCTGCAGCACCTGGTGTTCCCAGGCGGTCTCCCATCCAAGGACTAACCACGCCCAATCCTGCTTAGCTTTGAGATCTGACGGGATCGGATGCCACAGTGGTACGGCTGCAGATGGTACTTCCTTATAGCTTCAAAAATACCCTAAAAAGCTTGCCTTATTTTGTTTCTCCACAGGGCCTCCGGTGCTGTCTAGGCCACCATGAGCCCTCAGGAAGCCGCGTTAACGGGGGTGAGAACAGAGGGGAAGGATGGCCGTCCCGCTAAGCCTTGAGAGAGCCACACATTGGGGCGGCGCATGGAGCCCTGGCCTACGAGCTCTTCTAAGCCACAACCCACACACACCGAGGAGAGTCACATTCAGGGCCCAGTGTGGTAGCTCCACTTGGATGACATCTTGTCGGCGTGGCCAGCTGGGGCTGTCCCGGGTATTCTTGGCCAAACCTCTTCTACCAGTAGACTTCGTAACCAGCATCAACTTTCTGGAACCTTGTCCGTTTCCCTGTGCACTACACCAGCATCTAAAGCCCTGCTCTACCATCACCTGGCCCCGTCCTCTCCTGAGCTCTCCATTCTCATTTCAATGTTGTACTGAACCACTTTCTGTTACTATAACAAAATCCTCGAGGATGGCACTTTATAAAGAGAAGAGGTTTGTGTCCCGCACAGTTTTTTAAGGCTCACACATGTGGCCCTGGCATAGGCCCAGCTCTGGTGAGGACCTCACGGCAGACGGCTACAGCAGCAGCACAGGAAAGACAGGAAGCCCGATATGGGAAGGGGCAGAGGCAAGCGCCCAGTGGACTCCACCTCTTAAAGGTCCCAGCACCTCTGGACACCACCACGTAAAGGACCGAGCTCCAGCCCACCATCCTGGGGGACACCTGGGAATCACAGTTGCCCTATAGCAAATGTCGCTTAAATTCTCTTCCTTCCTTCCTTCTTTCTTCCTTCCATTCCTTCCTTCTTTCTTCCTTTCATTCTTTCCTTCTTTCCTCCTTTCCTTTCCCCTTCTTTCTTTTGCCCCTTCCTTCCTTCCCTCCTTTCTTTCCTTTTCTTATCGCAGTACTGGGGAGTTGAACTGAGGGCCAGGCCTCATATATGCTAAGCAAGTACTCTACCACTGAGCTGCACCCCCAGCCCTTTTTTATTTTGAACCCCGGGCCTGGTGCATGCAGGGCAAGGGTTCACACACTGAGCTGCATCCCTAACCTAACCGTTTGTTTTTAAGCATAAAATACACCTTTTCTTTCTTGCCTGGGCTACTAGGATGCCTTCCTCATTGGTTAATCCGCATCTGCCTTTTGAAAATTTTATTTAAGCCAGGCGCGGTGGCGCACACCTGTCATCCCAATGACTCGTGAGGCAGAGGCGGGAGGATCGCAAATTCGAGACCAGAGGCAGTCTGCGTAACTTGGCAAGGCCCTGTCTCAAAAAGTAAAAAAATGTGTTGGGGACACAGCTCAGTGGTCCAAAACTTGCAGGGCATGCAGGCGCGAGGCCCTGGGTTCAACCTCCAGTACCGCAAAAAAAAGAAAAAAAGTTATTTAATTTTCAAACAGATAAAAAGTTGCAAGTGCCATTCAGTGAGCTGCCGTGTACCCGGGACGTGGGCTTGACCACGAACCCCGCACTGTATCAGCTCTCCACGCCTCCACCCACCACACCCGCTTTGATCTGGGAGCTGCCTCCCTCTGACATCCTTCCAGCTCATCCCCTGCACGAAAGTGAAGGATTCTTTGGCAACACCAATCCGATCCCATCCCCAGCCTGCTGCCCTGTGGGGCATAAGGGGCAACCGACAGCAAACGCCTCTGCTGGGCCCAGGACGGACAAACCCTGACACAGTGGAGGGACGGCCACGTGCGCTCTTGAGCAGACTCGGCCAAGAGGGCAGCGAATGGGACGCATTCTGTTTTGCTATGTTAAGCTGAAGTGTCTAAGGCTGGTTTTTAAAAAGTTAAATACACAACACGCGTTAATACTTCAGAAGCCACAGCTGAAAAGTCTTCTTAATTAAAATTTCCACTGATTAAAAGTTAATGTTTTAGCTTTAATCAGAGTTTCTCCATTATTACAGACTACATAGGAAAATCCTCGGATAGCAGCTAGAATTCCAGATGTTTCCGATCTAATGATAAAAAAGAAAACTTTTTTAAACCCTCTTCTGTCTTGCCATTGTTTGTAATATATGTTGACTTCAGCTCATTCCTACTGCCAAAGCTGCTCTGTATTCAGGCAAAATAAAATGTGCGGCTTCGACACTGTTATCAAATTTATAACCAAATAGGATCAGCCCCGGGGGTTCCAACATGGGGGTCAGAAATTCACGACTCACACGCAACGCTGCGTCAGTCTCAGGCAGACGCTCAAAATGCCATGTGATACACACTGGACTGAGATGTGTTAACAGATAAGAGCGTCTTGCAGGACTTGCTGGCATTTCATTTTATTAATAGTCATGCTCTGCATAACGGTCCTTCTGGTCAGTGACAGACCATTATCACTGTGTCCTCGTAAGAGTCTAACAGAGCTGAGAACTCCTATTGTCTAGTGACACCACGGCCATCGTCACATAGTAGTGTAATGCATTACTACATGTGTGTGGTCACGTTTACGTGAGGAGCAGGAGGAGGAAGAGGAGGAGGAGGGGAGGGGGAGGGGGAGGAGGCGGGGGAGGAGAAGGAGGACATTGTCACTATGATTAAATGTTCATGCTGTAACTTATCAACACAATAAGATACTGCTGAGCATTAAAAAGGGCACTACTAGTAATTATTCCAAGGAAAAGGGCATAAAAGCAGAAACGCACCCCAGAAATCAGGACATTTGAATGACCTCACTATGATGATGATTTGCACAAATGTAAAAATTAGGATGCAACTGAGGTTTAGCTCCATTGGTAGAGGGCTGCTCTGCACTCTCTGATGCCCTGGGTTTGATCCCCAGCACCGCAAAAATGGGAGAAGGGCCTGGTAGCCCACTCCCCAAAACAATCAGCCATTAGAAACCCTATGAACAGCAGAGAAGCATGGAGATAGTGTCGGGCATGGCACAATGTCAGGAGGGTTTCGTTCTGTTGTACATTGGGTCCTTAGGGGTTGGACCCAACTCACCAGCACCTAACAACAACAGGGACATGAAGGGGTCACACATCAAAATTTCAGGTCCACATCAAGAAGGGATAAGATAAACTGGGAGTGATTTATTTTTGATATGGCAGAGATTTAGAACTACCCATTGAAAAAAGTCATTTTTCATTTTCCCAAAACTTACATATCCATCAGAAACACACGTTTCGGATACCCTAGAAAGCTCGCTGAAAGAAGAAGAAATGACTGGCACCCCCAGCTTGATGTGCGACAGCGGAGTGACATGAGACAGATTGATTGGAGCTGCGCTAAGCTCGCAGGGGATGCCCAGCCCCACTGTGTCTGACAAAGGACACTAAAAGGCTGGGCCGGTGTATACAATGAGGCTAAAAACTGCGATCGATCATTTTTTCTTCACAAAAGTCATGAAAAGAATGAAAATGATCGGATTGATTCTAAATACATAATGCCCACCTCAGCTGACAGAAATACCTCACGAGTAATATTTTGAAATCTGCCAGTGAAATCAACCCCAATGGTGAGAGGAATTTTAAAGGGTTTCATAATATTCCTTACGTGCTTCCAAAAGTGAGACCTGTCAGGGGTGTCTGTAAAGATGATGACTGAGGAAACACGGCCCAGCAGCTCTTTTCTTTACTATGTCTTTCCTTTTCTTTGTATTTTGTTTTCCTAATTGGGTTTGGGACATTTTTACAAAAGAGCATAATTTTTAAAAGGGAACCTTGGAAAGATACACTGTACCAAATTTGTTGTTGTAGTTGTTAGGTGCCATCAAGTCGGGTCCAACTCATAGCGATTCGATGTACAACAGAATGAAACACTCTGACACTGTGCCATGCCCTGCACTATGTCAGTGCCTCTCTGCTATTCATAGGGTTCTCAATGGCTGATTGTTTTTGGGGAGTGGGTTGCCGGGTCCTTCTCCCTAGCCTGCAGCACCTGGTGCTCCCAGGCATTCTCCCATCCAAGACTAACCAGGCCGAAATTTCTTAGCTTCCGAGATCAGCATGGGATCAGATGCTAGGGTGCGCTGTCTGCAGGCATGTCGAATTTACATGTCTTTTATTTCTGTAGCTGTTCAATCAGGTCTAATACATAACCATCCACATCGGTGATTTAGGGTCCACAAAAGCCCCTTCCCCACCTCATGCATAAAAATCTCTTTTCTCCCTTTTCCCTCCCAAAGCAGCTGCAGGTCCTGAGACTCCCACAAGTTTCTCTCCCTTGATTTAAAGCCCGAGCACTTTCTGAGGCTGGTCATACCATGCGAGTGATCCAGGCAAGTTGTTTAATTTCTCCAGGTCCCGATTTCCACCCATAAACGGGCATCATAAGAGCTACCTGATTAAATGACAAAAACGGCAGTGGAACCCACTAAGAACAGTCCTGGGCTCTCAACAACCCTCAAAAAATGACAGATTTCCTCTGAGTTCCCCTTCCTCTGTCTCCATTCTCAAAAATTCAGTTGACATCTGGAGACAGGAAGCCCAGCTTTCATTTTTGGCTTAATACATGTTTTATTCACATATAGCCTAAGCGAGGTAGAATCATTCACTGCGGACAACGTTTAGGAAGAAAACGTACTCATCAAACAGCAGGCACATCAGGAAATAAACCTCTCCACACCTGTAGCGGGCTGGGGTTTAGCTCAGTTGGTAGAGCGCTGCTCTGAGCTCTCTGATGCCCTGAGTTCAATCCCCAGCACCACATACATGGGAGAAGGACCTGGCAGCCCACTCCTGAAGCAATCCAGAAACAATCAGCCACTGAAAACCTTATGAACAGCAGAGAAGCACTGACATAGTTCCAGGCATGGCGTACTGTTGGGGATTATTTCATTCTGTTTTACATTGGGTTGCTGTGAGTCAGACCCAACAGCACCTAAAAACAAACAAGACCCCTAGAAACTTCCCATTCAGGCAGACTCCTCAAAGGCAACCAACATGATGACTCTTAGCACCACAAAGTCTCTGGCCCATCTTTAAACCTCATGCGGTATCGACTTTCTTGTCTGGCTTCTTTCATTCACCATCAAGTATACAAGGTAGATCTCAGTATGTGGCAAGAGTTCGTTTTCATTGGTTGGAGTGTTTTATATATTAATTTATCATGACTGACTTGTTCATTCTTCTCTTGATGAACGTCTAAATGGGTTTCAATTTTGGTTTTCCAATTTGGGCTATTCTGAACAATGCTGCTGTCCTTGGCCTTTCTGGGTACAGAGTACACCTTTTTCCTGTGTGTATATTTAGAACTGGAATTGCCAGGTGATAGGGTTACAGTATGTTGTTGTTGTTAGGTGTCACTGAGTCAGATCCAACTCACAGTGACCCTGAGTACAACAGCTGAACCACGCCCTGCCACTGTGCCGTGCCCTTCGCTGTATCTGACGGTGTTTCTCAGCCATTCATAGGGTTTTCAATGGCGGGCTCCAGTATATTCAGTTTTAACGTTTTTTTTTTTTTTTTTAAAGGATTTTCCAAAATGGCTAATAATTTATACTCTTACTAAGAATGTCCGGAGTTCTAATTTGTCTACTTTCTAAAGTGTCAAAACTTTGGGTTGTTAGTGTGCTGTCTGGTGGGGGGAGGGGCATATACTGTGCATATATGAATACAGCCTGCAGCCGTATCACGGTGGCATCTGATCCCGTCAGATCTCGGAAGCTAAGCAGGGTCGCACCTGGTTAATACCTGGATAGGAGACCACCTGGGAACACCAGGTGCTGCAGGCTTGGGAGAAGGACCCGGCAACCCACTCCTAAACATCAATCCGCCATTGAAAACCCTAGGAACAGCAGAGAAGCACTGACAATAGTGTTTCTCCAGCTGTACACAGAGTCGCTATGAGTCGGATACCGACCCGACAGCACCTAACAACAACAACTACCACTACATCTATATATTGCCATATTTGATTTGCTCACATTTTCAAAAACTTTTGAAATTTATATTTAAAACAGGTGATTATACAATTACTTTTCTTCCAGTCTCATGAAATTAAATGAATGCTAGTCGTCCACTGTTTTAGTCACAAGATTAATGCTGGCCTCAGAAAATTTTTCTGCATTTTCTATTTCCTGGAAAAGTTTATGCAACAATGGTATTGTCTCTTCCTTAAGTGTTTGGAAGACTTCGCCAGTGAAGTCATCGAGGAATGGATTTTTCTTTGTGGAAATGTTTTTAATTAAAAGCATTATGTATTTATTAAGCCGGGCACAGTGGTGCACGCCTGTCATCCCAGTGACTAGGGAGGTGGAGGCAGGAGGATAGCAAGTTCGAGACCAGAGACAGTCTGCATAATTTAGTGAGATCCTGTCTCAAAAAAGTAAAAAATGGGCTGAGGGTGCAGCTCAGTGGTCCAGCACTTGCACAGCATGCAGGCGCGAGGCCCTGGGTTCAACCCCCAGTACTAAAAAAAAAAAAAAATTATATATTTATTAGATCTTGTTGTTGTTGTTGTTGTTGTTGTTGTTGTTGTTGTTGTCAGGTGCCACCGAGTCGGTATCCAACTCATAGCAACCCTCATAGGGTTTTCAATGGCTGACTGTTTCGGGATTTCCTTGGGAGTGGATTGCCAGGCCCTTCTCCCATTTTTGCAGTGCTGGGAATTGAACTTGGGACCTCAGAGACTGCAGCGCAGCGTTCTACCCACTGAGCTAAATCCCAGCACTTATTAGATCTAGGTATCTTAATTTTCTGCTTCTTCTAGTTTTAGCTTTTATAAGCTGATTTCAAGAAGTTTGCCCCTTCCATCTAAATTGTCAAGTTTATTTACAAGTTGTCCATTACGTTCTTTCACTCACATTTAATTTCCACAAGGTATTTTCATTCCTAATGTTGATAATTTGTGTTCCCCACCTATGATTATTGGGAAGTGGGAGGCTCAGTGAAAGCAGGGTTATATATTGTATCATTTGCTTCTAGAATTCATTTTTAGGTATGCTTATTTTCTACATTATACAGTTTTATAAAAATTTGTTCTTATCTTTATAATTTCTTTCCTCTGGTTTCATGGCTTGCATTTCCCAGTTTTCTAGATGCACACTTAAATAAATGATTTTTAGTGTCTATTCCTTCCTAAGCTATGTGAAGCTGTGATTTCTCCCTAAGCATGGCATCCGCTGCATCCTGCAATTGGTGATATTTCACATTCCATATTCTTTTATCCAAAATATTTTTCTAACCAAGCAGTTATAAAGTAGAATGATAATGCTCTCCATGAAGTGGTATGAGGTAATTCTCAGGATATACTGCCAAGCTGAAAAAACAAAATGTAAAGGAGTATATATAAAGCTACTTTTGATATGAGAAAGAACAGTAAATATAATCATGGTTATAGATGTATTATTTTTTGCAAAAGAAATAACTCAGAAGGATAAAACAGAAACTAACAAAATTACTTGTATACGGAAGATGGATTAGTAGGCTGTGAAAGTGAGCGGGAAGGAAGAACACTTCTGTAAGTACCTTAGTTTTTTTTATATACAGAGATTTTACTTTTGCAAAGATTTACATATTCAAAATTAAATGAAACCAACAAAAATGGGAAAATAAAAATTCTTAAGCTGAATACTAACACAAGAAATGAACAGAGAAGGAAAAGAGGGACTAAAAGCTGTATCAGTTGACCTTGGCTTCTGTAACAGACTCCTGGAGGTGGGACGGTTTAATCAACAGAAACGTACTGCTTACGGTTCTGGAGGCCAGAAAGACCAAGATCAACACACTGGCGATGTAGGTCTGCTTCTGGCTCCCGGGCAGTGCCATCGCCCTGTGCTCACGTGACCTCTTCTATGCGCACAAGTGGGAAGAGAGCAAGCTGCATGCTGTCTTTCCTCATATGGACACGAATCCTATTTTATCAGGGCATCACCCTTATGACTTCACCTAACCTTACTTGCTCCCTAACGGCATTACCTTCCACAGATGTGTTGGGAGGGAAGGTTCCCGCATACGAATTTGGTGGTTGTTGTTGTTAGGTGTCGTCAAGTCGGTATCTGACTCATAGCAACCCTCTGTACAACAGGGGAAACACTATTGTCAGTGCTTCTCTGCTGTTCATAGGGTTTTCAATGGCAGATTGACTTTTGGAAGGGGGTTGCCAATACGAATTTTAGGCAGACATAATTCAGTCTATAGCAAATATGGGGAAGGCCAAAGAAAGTATGCACACAGAAAATGTAGACACATTTCAAGAGATTAGTTACCTATGTATTAATTTTCAAAGTTGAATTGAATTACGATAGCAATGTATCAAAAGACGGCCTTCATCGAGTGAGTGTCAGCCCACGATGTGACAGGCAGGAGAGTCAAAGAAACACTGCCTGACTGGGAGGGCTCACTGCCTGTATGCCTCTGATGGGAGGTCTAGATAACAACGATGGGGACTGCGTGATGGAGTGAAACTGCACCTCGCGGCCAGGAAGTGAAAAGAGAGCAATGAGGAGTTTCACGATGCCCTCAAGGACAAACCCCAGTCACCTAAAGACCTCTCGCTAGGCCCCGCCTCTTAAAGAATCCACTATCTCCCAATAGTCTCACCCTGGGACCAAACCTCTAACTCTTGTATTTCTAGAGAACACTGAAGAGCCAAACTACAATAAGAGGCTTTTCTTCGGTTGCTTATTTGAGTGACTTTTGTCCATGTGTTATAGTTTTTCTTGGCAGGAGAGGTGATCTGATGCGACATTCTCCGTCACAGCAGAATGCCAAAGTTGAGACATGCCATATTTTAACACTGCATGAGATTAACCAGTAGCGAGCACCTCTCAAGGGAGGAAGTGTGTCACTTGAGGTAACCCTGAAGTAAAAAGAATCCTCTTATTTGTCTCTACAACCCGGGGGCTCGACAGTGTGGTCTCAGTGAATGTCTTCTAAGTGCATGAAGAAAGGAAAGAATGGCTGCATCTTGACTTGGGCATGGGGCGCACGCCTGCGGTCTCAGCACTCAGGGTGTGAGGGCAGGAGGATCATGAGGTCCAGGACAGTCTGGGGGCGCACAGCAAGACCCTGTCCAAAAAAAACAACAGCAGCCTGGCCTGCCTTGCCAACAGACCCAGGTCCAACCTGTTGCAGCCCAGTAAGTCTTTCTGACCTAGGGCAATACCACGTATCAGATAACACTTTGCCTTAAAGCCCATTTTCTGTTCCGGTAACACAGTGCTGGAAACTGGGTCATTCATAAGGAAAAGAGGTTTATTTAGCTCACAGTTCTGGAGGCCCAAGAGCATGGCGCCACCATCTGCTTGGCGTCTGCTAAGGGCCTCCTGATGGAAGAAGAAAAACTGTCAGCTCACATTTGGGCAGGAAGCACCTACTATCGGGAGTGACAGCACTCACTGAGGATGACTCCACACGGGACAGGACATGGCTCTATCAGGCTGACGTCACGCGTGACTTCTTTCCAGTGAAGAACTAAAGCTCTTTCTGACAAAATGTTGCTACCACACATCGCCAACTCAGAAGACAGGGACAGGGGCTGGATGCCGCTCTATTCTGTAGCTAAGCAGGAATCACTGGAAACAAAGTAAATATCCTATGGCAGAGGACTGCCCCATCAATCAGACATGGCCATGCAATCAATTATTATCCACTTACTTACACGATAATGGGGAATGACACTTACTGATACGACAAGCCATCCGTAACACACCACTGAGTAAAGTAAGCCACTTACAAACAAAGGGAGCATGGCTGTATTTTATGAACGGCTGTTCATGCGTATCAAAGGGTTCTGGATACATTAGTTAGTTAGTTAGTTAGGTGCCATCAAGTCGATATCTGACTCATAGTGACCCTCATAGGGTTTTCAATGGCTGTTTCGGGATTGCCTTGGGAGTGGATTGCCAGGTCCTTCTCCCATTTTTGCGGTGCTGGGAATTGAACTCAAAACCTCAGAGACTGCAGCGCAGCGCTCTACCAACTGAGCTAAATCCCAGCCCTCTGGATACATACAGAAGTATAAACATGTTACCTTTAGATCATGGGATTACAGCTAACAATAACTTTCTTCTTTGGTTTATCTAAAATGCCTAATTTCAATAAAAGTATTACTACTCCTGAATTCCTGCCGCCATACTGTGGTGGTGTCCGATCCCACCAGATCTTGGAAGCTAAGCAGGGTCGGGCTGGTTAGTCCTTGGATGGGAGACTGCCTGGGAACACCACGTGCTGTAGGCTTGGGAGAAGGACCTGGTAACCCACTCCCAAGAATCAATCCGCCATTGCAAACCCTATGAACAGCAGAGAAGCACTGACAATAGTGTTTTACCTATTATACGTAGGGTCACTATGAGTCAGACGCCGACTCGATGGCACCTAACAACAACACTCCTGAATAGTAAATTTTAAAGATTTCTCTTGAAGGTGCTCCGCGCTTATTCACTAGAGAGAAAAATGTTCATTTTTGCGTCTCCCTAGACAATGAATTCCTCTACTAGTTATTTTTGACCAGTGCGGGGAAGGTGACGTGGGCTGACGTCGAGGGCTTTGTAAATGCTGGTGGCTGCTTGAATAAAGGAAAGAGTGATTGGGCCTGGCGGTGCACGCCTGCAGGTGAGGATGAAGCCCCCCCCCCCCAGCTAGCCACACGCGCAGTAATGGACAAGAAGTGCAAGAAGGGAAGGGAGGAGCCCGGCCCCAGCAGCCTGCCGTGCTGAGCCCAGCTGGAGGCAGGGAGAGGGCGCTCCGCTCCCAGAGAACAAGAAAAGGCGGCTCCTCTGCTGAGCTGTGAATCACCTGCAGATGCTGTCAGCGAACACCTGACCCAGGAGCGGCACAGACCGCACCGCCCAGCCTGCAATCGCCTTGGTTTTCCGCTGTCACAGCGCTTAACAGGCTGCACTGCACAAATGGCTTTCCCCAGTACCTCTGTAGGCACGGTGCGTGATAACGGTAACAGCGGGGTCACGGGGCACCACATCGGCTGCTCCGCTCTGCACAAGCTCCCTCCGAGGGGAGTCAGGAGTGGCACTTTTCAGAAATTGTGGGGCTGTTTCAAGAGATCTCTCCTAGAGACATCGGAGGGTCCCCTCTCCTGCTGACCTTCACTTTCTCCAGGCAGCCCCGACAAAGATCTTCCCCTGCCAGGCTCCCACCAAACCCGAGCAACCAGGCTATATATAGATCCAGGTGGGTGGGGTTGAACTCTGACGCTGCTTCTTACTAGCTGTGTGATCTTGAGGAAGTCAACTACCTTCTCTGAGTGCATGTTCTGTAAAATATTCATGGTAACAGCTAACAATTAGCATTAACATTGTTGTTGTTGCCGTCAGGTGCCCTCAAGTCGGTATCCGACTCATAGCGACCCTGTGTACAACAGGCAAAACACTACTGTCAGGGCTTCTCTGCTGTTCATAGGGTTTTCAGTGGCGGATTGTTTTTTAGGAGTGAGTTGCCAGGTCCTTCTCCCAAGCCTACAGCACCTGGTGTTCCCAGGCGGTCTCCCATCCAAATACTAACCGGGCGTGACCCTGCTCAGCTTCAGAGATCTGACAGGATCAGATGCCACAGAACTATGGCTTCAGGCAGCATTAACATTAACATGCATTTATTTTCTAAATCATTCCCCAGTTCCACGGGGTAGCTGGTAGGTATAGAGTCTGTTACGCTGATTAGCAATGGGAAAATTGAAGCATACAGTTACAGATTTTCCCTAACTCATGCCTCTTTGTTCGTACATGGGGTTCTCAAAACGGATGGACTTATGCCAAGCCTGCTCTTTTGACACCACGCTGCACTACCCTCATTCATAAAAATACTGCTTACCATCTACCACTGTTGTGAAGATTAAATCGATACTATTCAGGAAAGTATTTGACCAGACCTCTGCAGAAAATAATTATTCAGTGTATGTTTGTGTTTGCACTTGTTAATGAGTTCAAAAGTGGTTACCCATGCCGCAGGATGAGAGGATGGCAGAACCACCCAGCCATATCGTCACCCCATGACAGCCCTTTCAGAATCACCTCTTCTCTCCGGGACTGCGGGCCACACTACTGAGTCTTGGACCAGCAGCCCCAGCCTGCCATCTTACATCCTATCAAGCAGCTTTTTCATTATTTTATTTGTGGTTGGAAAAGAAATCGACACAGTGTGGATCTGGAATGGCCCTCAAGGCCACCTGTGAAAGGGTTAGTCCCGAGCTTGGTGCTATTGGGAGGCAAGGGAGCCTTTAAGAGGCGGGGCCTAGGGAGAGGAAGTCAGACCACTGGAGGTGTGGCCTGGAAGGGGATGTGGGGACCCAGGTCCTTGTCTTCCTCTCTCTTTCACGTCCTGCCATGGCCTGAGCCTCTGTGCACCACACGCTCCCACCATGACCCGCTGCCTCACCACGTGCCCAGAAGCAGCGGGGTTAATTGGCCACAGACTGAAGTCTTCCACAGTGAGAGCCAAAAGTAAACCTTCTGGCTTATCAAGGTGATAAACCCAGGGCTGTTAGATTAACAGAAAACTGATTAAAACAGAATCAAAATAAAGCAAACTGTTTAGATTATTTTTGAGGCTATAAGGAAGTATTGCCTGTAGTCACGCCACTGTGGCATCTGATCTATCAGAGCTTGGGAACTAAGCAGGGTCGGCCTGGTTAGTTCCTGCGTGGGAGACCTCCTGGGAACACCAGGTGCTGCAGGCTTGGGAGAAGGACCCAGCAACCCACTCCCCAAAACAATCAGCCATTGAAAACCCTATGAGCAGCAGAGAAGCACTGACAATAGTGTTGCGCCTATTGTACACAGGGTCGCTATGAGTTGGTCACCAACTCAGTAGCACCTAATGACAACAAGTATTAATAATGAAGACAGCTCAAATCTCCCCAGCCTGTATCAGCTGGTTTTTCTGTGCTAGGGAACCCAGATGCCTTCCAATTTAGTTTGATGACAGAGCCACGTGGCCGTCCCTCCTTCCCAATCATCCTCCCTCATGTTGCGGCAGAGCAGCAGCCAGGAGCACAGGCACAGATGCAAGGACGGGTCCCTGACGGGTAAGGTCACCAGGCAGAAGGACACTTGGAAGGGTCACTGGTGGGCTGGAATGGTCACTTGGAGAAACACTCGCTGTTTCTGTCTTGGTGCCCACTGCCAACACATCACAGCAGGACGAGGTAGACAGAGGCACCAACAGCAATGAGCTCAGCCCATTTAAAGTCCAGGCGGGAATTCGGGGCACCGATGCTCTGTAATTGTGGCGACGCCCTGCAGGGCAGCTAACAGTTCTTCACACCCACAGGGCTGCTTAGCCTGGCACCGGCACTGGTTGAGCGCTGCCGCCTCGGGCTGTGCCTGGGGACAGAGGGAGATCAAGGTGATCAAAGGCAGAGCCGCCTGCGGCTCCGTCCGGGGACCTTGCCCCAGGCATCCTTTGAAAGAGCGCAGTACCTTTCAGCGCCAGCCTGTCGTCTGTCCTGCGTTCACTTAGGATGCTCAAGGGAAAACGTCTGTTTATGCCTTTACCTCCCCCCCTCTCCACAGTGGGGGCTCATGAATAGGGAGGGTAAACTGAAAGCCCAGTCCCCCGACGGACCTCCTTCCATAGAGTGGGGTCAACCCTAGAAGCGCCTCACGACTCAGACTAGCTCCGCGTCTACTTACGAGACCAGATCGCACTGCGCTGGTGGGGTCTCTGGGGCAACTGGAAAAACAACTAAAACAAGAGCAAGGTCCGGAGCGCGTCTAAAACCCAAATGAAAACATGCCGCATTCACAATACCCTGATTACAAAAAACACTCCTTTGTTTAACCCGTTAACACAGTGTCCTATGTCTAGGACAGCAACTCACTATAGGAGCTGGGGTTTAGCTCAGTAGGTGGAGCGCTGCTCTGCAATTTTTGAGGGCCCAGGTTTGAGCCCCAGCACTGCAGAAAAGTGGCAATCCACTCCTGAAACAATCAGCCATTTAAAACCCCATGAGGGTCGCGATGAGTCAGATGGGATTCGAAGGCCCCTAACAACAACAACCACAACCCACCCTGAGGAAATGTTCACGACGCTGTAGTTTCAATTAGACTAAACATAAAAGGAAGCAGCTGGTGGGAGAGGAGGTTGGGTGAGATACAGTGTGACAAAGCGCATGTGTACGCAAGCCTGATATAAACCGAGAAATGATAATGGGCGATTTTGTTACTGCCCTATAAATAGGATCGTATGCATTCACAGGTTAATCCTCTATATAAAGTACTTGCCAGCCCATCATACTTGACAATAATCTCTACAAAGTGGCTATTCTTATCCCCACATGATAGCTAATCTCGATTGTCAATGTGATTGGATGGAAAGACGCCCAGGAGATTAATAGAGCGCACTTCTGGGTGTGTTTGTGAGGGCGTTGATGAGGCCCTTAGATCTTGCAGGCTCTGACCTCTCTCTTGTTCACTCGCTCTCTCCTCTCTCCTTATTCTTTCTTTCTCCTTCCTTCCTTCCCCTTTCCACATTTCTTGTCACTCCCTACTTAAAGCCACAGTAACTAATCATTGCAGCTTTGTGCCCCCAAGAAGACAGATGCTTTATGCTCCAACATGTCCTTTCTTCCCCCAGAGGATTGACAGTGGCCTGCTCTGGACTCTACGCCCACTCTTGGACGAATGACCGTGACCTCTCAGGATATAATATTAGGATTAACAAGTACAGGCTACATTCTCACCCCAGTTACAAAACCAGACAATGTTTGTGCTTAGCATACACACACCCCTAAAACCGCAATGTGCTCTATGAAAGAGAGAGAGAGAGAGAGAGAGAGAGAGAGAGAGAGAGAGAGAGAGAGAGAAAGGCTGACGTCCAGGTTGGCCAAAAAAAAACACCACGATTAATGGTGAACCTATTACTCTTCAATCTTGAGTCCAGTTACTAAGATCAGTTTAGTAGGGAAGGTATAAATTCCCAGGTTACTGCGAGGATCTGAAAATGCCCTCAGATCCCGCCATTTCCCTACGCAAAAAAAAAAAAAATTTCAATGGGATCTCCACAGACTACATTAAAAAAAAGAATCTGCTTTGCTGAAACTCAAGCCACGTGCTAAAATCTGAATCAGCCCTCTCCATTTATTGCTTGAGTCACGCATTCCAGGCAAAGTGGATAATATACCCTTCCACACACCACAGTGGCATCCCATCCTGTCATATCTCGGAAGCTAAGCAGAGTTGGGGCTGGTTAGTCCTTGGATGGGGGACCGCCTGGGAACCCTGGGTGCTTTCAGCTTGGGATACGGACTTGCCAGTGCACTCCTGAAACAATCAGCCATTATGAACCCTATGGATAGCAGAGAAGCATTGACACAGTGCGGAGCATGGCACATGTTGGGGAGGGTTTAATGGGCTGTACACAGGGTCACTGTGAGTCAGACCCAACTCAACAGCACCTACCAACAACACACTGATCCACAGATATTCTTTGTACCTTCTTACCTGAGCTTTTCCTGATGTGCTCTCCTCTGCCTGAAAGTGCTGCCCTGCGCTCTCCCCACACTCTTCTCCTACCTACCAGTGCCTGCCTTCCTCAGCAGGCAGGAGTGGCCATTTCCCAGAAGCTCTCTTTAGAGGACAGCAGCTCAGCCCTTGCAAACAGCGACGTCAGGCTGGCTCCCCAAGTCCCACTCCCCTCCTCCACTCTACCACTGAGACCCCCACTCACACCACAGCTTTTGCACCCAGGAGACGAGGGGACCATGCTCCACCATGCAGCGCCAGTGCCCGTCTCCCATGAGAACTGTCCTCGCCACGCTGACCAACAGCTCCTCTCTCTCCTGAACTCCCACAGCACTACTTCACGCGGTGTGCCGGCTTGATTAAAAACAGGAGGATGCGTGTAAAGCACCCACCCAGGGCCTCCTTTATTTCCAGTAACTATAAATGACGATCGCCAGGACTGTCATTGTGCCAAGATCTCCACAACCCTGCTGAGCTTCACAAATATTTGCGAAGTGGATGAACAAACGGCTGGGTAAACGGAGACAGGAGTGAGGACGGTGAGTGTGTTGTTCTATTAGAAATTTTAGGACAAGTGTGTGTGTGTTTAATTCTTTTTAAAATCAGACAAATTGTTAAAATGCAAATTTTCAAAAATGTGAGAAGACTATGTTGCAAGATCAGTCAAAAGCGACCGCAGCAGCGTATGGGCAGGGACTGCCAGAAAATCAAGCCGGATTCAGAAGAGAGCGGGGAACCAGGGACATCATGGCTGATGGCAGATGGATATTAGCCGAAAGCAGAGAATACCAGAATGGGGTCTGCCTATGTTTATAGAGTACGCAAAGGCATTTGACTGTGTAGATCAGAACAAATTGTGGATAGCACTGTGAAGAATGGGAATACCAGAGCACTTAACCGTACTCATGAGGAATCTGTACATAAACAACAGGAAGTCCTTCAAACAGAACAAGGAAACGCTGCCTGGTTTAAAGTGGAGAAAGGTGCGCGTCAGAGCTGGATCCTTTCACCGTACCTCCTCAATCTCAGGTGGACTGGATCCTCATTACCCTTGGATACTGAGGGCCAACTATATGAAGCATGGTCAAGAATACAGTGAGTGTTTAGATTTTTAAAAATGCATTACAGTAAAAAGCACATTGCCATTAATCCCCCTCACAGACTCCCCTGGCTATGAACACTCACCCCATCCTTCTTGCCACTTTCTGAGGCAGTTCTGGAGTCCTCTTTCCTGAATGTCTTCAGTGTCATCTTCCACCATTACAATGCCCCGTGTCACATATCACTTCCCGTTCAGCAACTTCTGTCAAATAAAGCATTACGGTGCGTCCTCATCCACCTCAGCCACCGCATCTGGCATTGGGCAACTTCTGGCTCTTCCCCAAAGTCAAAATGACAATGAAAGGTCAACATTTTGAACTGGCTCCAGATACAGAGGCAGCCACAACAGCACAGGGCTGGGAGTTAGCTCAGCTGGTAAAGCACCGCTCTGCAGTCTCTGAGGTCCTGGGTTCAATTCCCAGCTCCACCAAAATGGGAGAAAGATGTGGCAGTTCACTCCTGAGGCAATCCTGAAACAATCAGCCATTGAAAACGCCATAAGGGTTGCTATGAGTCAAACACACTCGATGGCACCTAACAACAACAACAACAAAAACAATAGCACAACCAAAGACACGAAAGAATGATAAGTTTGAAGCCAGAGAGAGTATTTTGAAGGGGATTAATGACTATGTGTCTTTTACTATAATAACTTTTTTTAATTTAACCATTCGCTGTATCCTTTGATCACACCTCATATATGCGGGGTCTAATGACATCATTTATACGTGTATGTGTGCAGGTGTGTGTAATTCCCAATGAGCTGAGATTTACTTGAAGACCTTCCATCGTACTTGGGTTGAAGATGTGATCGTCTCTGGCTTGCATTCCTAACCTCACCCAAGAACAGATAAAAAAGTAATGAAGCATTGTCAAGTGTACGTTGAGGAGTTTTAGCTACCACCAGGAAACATGAAATATTTATTCAAGTGTCTGTATCTCCATTTCTGGGTAGATGGAAATTAATTTTCAGCTTCCACAGATCATGAGCAGCAGCACTTAGTTAAGAATTTGGGAACAGGCTAGTTCTGATGAGCCGTGCGGCATTAAGCACAGACGGCCAGCCAGGGAATTTGCTAGGCTGGGATGGACTGACGCAAGCGGCCAGAGCTAACTTTTTACAAACTCCTTTCCTAATAGTAACAAGCAAGAGTAGACACAGTCTTGAAATTTTGGGCAATAAAATTAGTGTTATCATCTCAGTCACTTCTTTTCTAAACACTGAGAAGGAGTCGGGGGAAGTGGTTCAAAATAATGTAGGATTTCTCGTAACAGAAAATACACAGACAGTCATTGGCTGGCACAGTAACAGGTTCTATCTCTGGGTGCCTGCAGCCGTAGCCCTGTGGCATCCGACCCCGTCAGATCTCAGAAGCTAAGCAGGGTCAGGTCTGGTTAGTCCTTGGATGGGAGACCGTCTGGGAACACCAGGTGCTGTAGGCTTGGGAGAAGGACCCAGCAGCCCACTCCCAAAAAACAATCCACCATTGAAAACCCTATGAACAGCAGAGAAGTGCTGACAAAAGTGTTTCCCCTGTTGTACACAGGGTTGCTATGAGTCAGACGCTGACTCGATGGCACCTAACAACAACATCTCTGTGTGGCATTCCAGATCTTTCCCTCTAAAGTACCACTGTGCTCACAGATGACCACCGTTCTGGCTTTACTCAGCAGCAATCACGCTGTGCCCAGCCACGCAAACTGAGCAACTCAGGATGACAATATCCCATGCCAAAAGGAAGTGCAATAATGACGGAGCCAGAAAGCAGAGCGATTGGCAGCCTGCTAGGAGAAACCAACTCCTGTGGGACGACCTTTCCTACCTTCCGGGCATCCTCATTTAGAAATCTCAGCACAGAAGCACAGCCTGCAGGGGAAGGGCTGTGGGTATTGGCTGTGCTATTTATCGCTGAAGCTTCCTTGTTATTACTGGAAAGGAAAAGGTGCGTGTGTGCAGAGGCAGGCGCCAGGCCTGGGCTGCCCTCCTGCGTGTCTTCTTAATCCTTTGTATCTCAGTCCCTGTGGGCCATGGAGATAATGACCCCATGGAATAGGTCATGTTGAGATGAAATGATTACAACTGTGGTATAAACAAACAAATCTCAGGGCCTCACGCAAAAGTCATCCATAAATACCAGACGATACCTACTTGAGTCACAATGCGTGAAGCATCTGCCACGAAAGCTCATTCCAGGTTAAAACGAATGCACCCCACAATACCACGGGCCCTAGCTGCGCAGCGGAGGCTCTGGTACGTGAGTGATTTGGCCTCTCACAGGCGGAAACAGCAGCCAACTGCCAACCTCCACCGACCCGGTGGGTGGAGTTCAAGGTGACCCCGGCCACCTCGTCCCCACTGGCTTCCTCCACAGGGTTTGCCCTGCCCTCAAGACTGGACGTTTTATTCGGTCCACGTTCATTCATGTCCGCGCTCTGATGCACGGGGGGCAAAACCGTGCCACCTTCTCTGAGGGATTCAGTCCGGCTCTGCTCCTGAACCCTCACAGGTCTGCGGCGGGCACCCGGAAGTGGGTGCCTTAAAGAACTTTAGCCTTAAAGAACATTATGTCTATGGGGGATGTGGTCAAGGGCCCAGCGCACAGTGTATTCAGTAAGTGGCCACCATTGATAGGTGACCTTAACTTCTCCCTGGAAGTTTGTTGTTGTTAGGTGCTGTGGAGTCGATGTCTGACTCATAGCGACCTGATATACAAGAGGTGAAACACTATTGTCAGTGATTCTCCCTTTCTTTAATGTTTCCCTGAATTTAAAACACACCCCACGGGAAAGCACAGCACTCCTTCCCTCAAGTCTGTAGCTGCTGGGGTTTCCACAGCTTCTCCTTTGATGGCCGCGCACACACACACACACACACACACACACACGCATGCACGCACACACCCCATACCAACACACAGAACATGGGGAAAAAACACAATAGACAACGTCTTCTCTGACAGCGATGCTTGAAACTGAACGCAGAAGCAGGGACGGACAGGCAGCTAACACCCGACAATGTGGGGGTGCCCCTTCCAGCCCATCCTAGGTCTGGGGCTTTGGCACCTCTGTCTTTGTACCGAGCCACCCTCCCTTCCTTGCTGACACGGTCGGGCCCAGAGCCCACCGTGTTTCCCGCGATCGCCAACACCCCAGGGCACCCCCTCCCCCTCCTGTCCCTTGCTGTCACCAGCGATCCTTCTCTGGCTCCCCAGGCTCCATCGTAACCCACTCTTTGGCGCCCCCTCATGTTTACGACCACGGTGTGGGTGAGCCGATGGACTCCACGGCGCAGACCCTTGGCCCTCTCCCTGGCGCGGCCACCCGCCAGCTGTCCACCGCCATATTCCCACTCAGTAACTCACCCCTGCGAGGACTTCTCAGAGTCCCCGCTCTCGACTGAAGGGAGCCCATCTGCAGGTGGTTTTCACTCTTCCGGGCTCGCCCCGTGCACTGCCTGCTCCCCCTGCCTGCCTGAAGAGGGAGAGGAGAGGAAGGGGAGAGAAAAAGAGAAATATTTGGTTATGGGATTTGAGAGACTCGCCTTCCTAAGTCCAGCAACCTCACACCTCCTGATGTGCAGGACCTGGCCCAGGGGACATCTAACGTCAGTCACGCTCTGCTTCTTGGCAGGCCGGGCAACCTCTCTTTAAGCCTCCATTTTCCCATCTCACAACATGAAGACGACCATGTCCACTCCACAGGGACGTTACCAGCCTTAAAGAACATTATGTCTATGCGGGATGTGGTCAAGGGCCCAGCGCACAGTGTATTCAGTAAGTGGCCACCATTAATAGGTGACCTTAACTTCTCCCTGGAAGTTTGTTGTTGTTAGGTGCTGTGGAGTCGATGTCTGACTCATAGCGACCTGATGTACAAGAGGTGAAACACTATTGTCAGTGATTCTCTCATATTCATAGGGTTTTCAATGGCTGATGTTTTTTGGGGAGTGGGTTGCTGCTGGGTCCCTCTCCCTCCCTGGAAATAGACACATATTAAACTCTAAAGGCACCACCAACGTAACCCAACCTTCTGTGACTTCTCTGGTAGTCACAGCCAAGGAATTCTGCATTTTCTGACATTCCCTGAGCCCCTGCAAATCCCCTCCATCCATGTCATCCATTCCCACCATCCCACGAGCACCCTGAGCATAGGACAAACCTGGCCACCCTGAGGAGTCTGAGGGACCCCTGATCACGAGGTTAGAAGATGTCAGTTTCCTTAACAGCAACAGCGTAAGCCAGCCAAGGGCGCGAGGAAGCTACATGTCCTCATTAACCAGAGTCCCCAACTGCAGCTGCCCTGGACGTGACTCAGGGTGGCTGAAGTCGTCCCTGAATCCCAGCCCTCCCCTCCCTCTGGCCCCGTGTGGCTCTCAGCTGTGCCCTTCTGCAGGCAGCCTTTTCCTTCCAGACAGACATCCTTGGGAAACGTGCCCGGGGGCGGGGCTACCCTGAAACCCTCCTTTCCTCCTCGCCTTGACTTAGAGAAGGAGAAAGGGGGAATTTCCATGGGTGCGGCGCCTGCTTTTCCTCCCCCTCTCTCACCTGCTATTGGGGGCTTGGACAGTTGATCCCCTTCTCTATAAATGTCCCCAAGGTAGGGCCTGGCTTCCGGCCTCCCCGAAGCCCTTTTCCTTTTCAGCCTTCAGACAGACACGTGCTGTGCTCGTGGCATTTCCCGAGGGAGCCAGCAGGCCCAGGACCCCCTGGAGTCACACCCTTAACCGACCACTCATCTGCACAGTGCCAAACACCAGCCTCCAGATGCCCTCTTTCCTCACTGCAGGCAGCAACCCGCCACGGTCTACACTGCAAGACGATGCCAAGGGAGGAAGAATTAGGTTAGGAGCTCGAGGACTCGATGTGTCAGAGTCTCTCCTTTGGTATTTCCTGTTCCTTCTACTTAGGACATCTTGTGCCTGTGATTTGTGCATGACACCCTCTGGATACAGACAGGCTCTGGACGTAGGAAGGCGGTGGACACTTTGAGGGATGCCTTCTTATTTTTCTGCCATTCACTTAGTAACATCTCTTACTCCCAACCATGATACCAAGCGGTTTTTAGATTGCATCTTGCAGGGGAGAAAATACATTAGAAATCGTCCTCCTTTGCATAATCTGGCATCAGTGAGGGGGAAAGATGGCCACTGGTACACGCGGAAGCCAAAGCGCAGGGCGCCCTTCTGTAGGATTTAGGGACGGGGAACTAATTTGGTTGTGGGTCCTTTGCCTGGAACACCACGGGGTCGTCTCCTGTGAAATGTGTTCAGCCCACAGAGTTCATCCGGGGCAACGTTCTGTCCCGCCCTCAGAAATGCTTGTTTTCTTGTTGATATTTTTCCACCATGAAGTGTCCGAAATTTCTGAGATATTTCAAAAACCGGAGTCAGAGTCGGAAGCCTTGCCCTCTGGTTTTCTGTCTTTTTGACCTTGCTCTGTGCTCGTTCCTGCTGAGCTAGGGGAGAGAGGAGAAAATGGGGAGGAGGAGGAAGAAATCTAAAGCTGTGTTCATCCTGACACAGAAAATAATCCATGACCGTGGGCGAAGTTCGACTTCTCATCGTTTCTTTCCTAAACACCTCTCCACTCTTCCGCAGGGGGCGTCTCCACACTGGTTCTTCACAATCTGTCTCGGTTGCCCCATGACCTGCCGGCTTCCCTGCCTTCTTAGAAGTTCTCTGTACGTTCATTCAGGGCTCCAGAGACTCCAACCCAGGGACATCATCATGACCTAGGGCCCAGTCTCCGCATTCCAATGGTGCACACATCGTGAAGAAGATGGATACTCAACGTAAATGATCAGTGCATCAACAGGATTGCTTAGGCCCAGAAACACAAGGGCAGAATCATTAACTCTGAGCTGTGTTCTGCAGGATGAACAGGAGTTTATGGGCAACAAGGTAGGCCAAGGGCAGCTGAGGCAGAACGAAGACTATGTGCAATGGCATGTGCCATTCCAGAGGCTTCCATGACCAGCAGGGGAAAGGCATTTGCCTCCTAGAACAAAAGATAATAGAAATACTAGAAGAAAAGAACCACAGTTTTTAAAAAAGACAAACACTTTTATTATGAAAATAGCACGTTTAGTAGGCACTTAATGTGCACCTACTTTGTCCTGCAATGCATGCAAACATTTTATTCCTGATTCAACCTCACTGAATGATCAAAGGCTGATGTTGAAGAGAGTCAGAGGTCCCACGCAGAAAACCCCAGTTGGAAGCCAGTGCTCAACTGCTCTCAGAACTTATAATTTGCCTGACATTCTGAGAGGTTTTAAGTCAAGGTTGTATCACATAGTTTCAAGAGCATAGATACAAATTCCAGTGCCCTCAGTTACTAATCCCATGACTTTGCTCAACCTCTGTGTCCCTCCATTTCCTGGTTTACGATTTATTGTTAGGTTGTTTTTGTTAGGTGCCATCGAGTCAGTATCCGACTCACAGAGACCTTATGAACAACAGGAGAAACACTATTGTCAGGGCTTTTCTGCTGTGCATAGGGTTTTCAACGGCAGATTGATTTTTGGGAGGGGGTTGCCAGGTCCGTCTCCCAAGCCTACAGCACCTGGTGTTCCCAGGCGGTCTCCCATCCAAGGACTAACCAGGCCCGACCCTGCTTAGCTTCTGAGATCTGACAGGCTCAGAAGCCACAGTGCTCTGGCTGCAGGCAGTTTATGATTTGGAAGAAAAAAAAAATAGCACGCGTCTCACTGGGTTATCATCTGGATTAAATAAACTGATTTATTCACCACCTACCAATCTCTCCAGTCTATAGGCAAGGGCGGGATCACTTTCTGTATTTATTAATTTCGTAACTAAATAAAATCACTTTTATTGGAAAGCATGTAAAGAGGTCATCTCTGCCATCGAGCTTAGAATGGAGCTATCGGCTGGATCTAAGAGAGAGCAGCTACTCGTGAATCTTGGCAAGGAAAACCGAAGTGCACCTCCAAACAAACTGGCTCTTACTTGGAAATTACAGCTGCTACTGAAAACTGCTAATTTGGGGACCCTGGTAAAAACTGATGCTCTCTAGACTAATCTTCCTTCACAAAAATAAGAACAATTCTGAAACTTGGCTTCGCCTAGGAAAGAAGTGATGATAAGTTAAATTTTGCCACAGTCATGGATTATTTCTTCGGTCCAGATAAACATAATTTTACATTTTTCCCTCTTCCCTTTTTCTGCCCTCTCTCCCAACTCGTCAGGAATCTCACAAACATTCTAGGATTTTTTTTTTTTTAGCTCAAAATAAAAAAAAAATTACTATAGAGACCATTTAAGTGACTGGCATTTAGATTTGAAATGTGTTCCAATGGTATGTAATTTTTAGAAATTAAAAATCTCTTTCCATTTGTGACAGCATGAATGAAATTGGAGATCATTATGGAGAGGAAATAAGAGAAATAAAATACAGCACGTTCTCACTTCTATGTGGAATTTGAAACAGCCAAACTCCAAGAAACAGGTAGTTACCAAAGGCTAGGGATAGGAAAAAGGGCTGGGATTTAGCTCAGTGGGTAGAGCGCTGTGCTGCTGTCTCTGAGGCCCCGAGTTCAATTCCCAGCACCGCAAAAATGGGAGAAGGGCCTGGCAATCCACTCCCAAGGCAATCCCCAAACAGTCAGCCATTAAAAACCCTATGAGGGTCGCTATGAGTCGGATACCGACTCGCCGGCACCTAACAACAACAACAACAGGGATAGGAAAATGGGAAGATGAGGTCAAAGGCTTCAAATCTCCATTAAGTAGGAAGAGTAAGTTGATTGTTTTAAGCCCACTGAAGTGGCAGGAGGAGTGAGAGTTTAGGCTGGCCTGGGCTACACAGTGAGACCCTGTGGCAAAAAGAAAAAAGGTTGATCATTTTCTTTTTTCTTTTCTTGAGATGAACTGCACAGTATGGTGAGTGTAGCTAACGATTAAGTACTATACATTTAAATTTTGCCAAGAAAGTAAATTGGAAATGTCCTGATCACAAAAATATTAAATATTAGAGGCAATGGATATGTTAATTCACCTTAATCATTCCACATGCCATTCAAAAATCGTAACTACATTTTGTACCCTATAAATACATTATTATTATTGTTAGGTGCCGTTGAGTCGATATCCGACTCATAGTGACCCTAAGTACAACAGGCGAAACGCTATTGTCAGTGCTTCTCTGCTGTTCATAGGGTTTTCAATGGCGGATTGATTTTTGGGAGTGGGTTGCTGGGTCCTTCTCCCATATAAATACATGTTGTTGTTGTTGTTGTTAGGTGCCGTCGAGTCGGTATCCGACTCATAGCGACCCTCATAGGGTTTTCAATGGCTGACTGTTTCGGGATTGCCTTGGGAGTGGATTGCCAGGTCCTTCTCCCATTTTTGCGGTGCTGGGAACTGAACTCGGGACCTCAGAGACTGCAGCGCAGCGCTCTACCCACTGAGCTAAATCCCAGCCCTATAAATAAATACATACAAAAGCTAAATCCCAGCCCACAGTCAGCCACTGAAAACCCTATGAGGGTCGCTATGAGTCCCAACTCGACGGCACCTAACAACAATAACAACAAATACATACAACGATGATCTGTCAGTTAAAAAAAAATCTTTTTATCCTCTGACCCCGTGGGCCAAGGTGCAAAGAATCACAATAGCAACAACAAACAAAAAGTAATAAAGCAATTTTTTAAGAAAGCAGTCAACCAATTCCCAATCTGTGCTGCCACAAAAACGCAGACTATTTGCTGGTGTTATGTTTCCTGTTTGCCAGTGGCACGGCATTAACTCCCTCTAACAGCTTGATCAACAATTTGAAATGAGGTTCCAGGCGTGTTCAATAAGGATCCTGCTGCCATCGGAAATGCCGGACGTGACCTCCAGATCACTGTCCGCAAGGTTCTGGGTGAGGGACCTGGCTGTGTCGGGGCCATGTGGAGTCTCCTGACCTGAGGGGAAAGGGCGATCCAAAAGGCTCGCCCCATCCTGGCGTCTTTAGAAGGGCAGTGCTGTTCTTTCCTTGATGTTCTGCCAGAATTTGGAACAGGTGAAAAAAAAAAAAAGATGTTGAGGATAAAACACTCCATGTGAGACTTTTCATCGCCCTGACAAAATACCTGACATAGACAACTTGGAGGAGGAAAGCTACATCTGGCCTCGTGGCTGCAGAGGTTTCAGTCCACCATGACAGGAAAGGCGTGGCAGAGAACAGCAGCTCCCAGTGCCACAGCCAGGAAGCACAGAGAGAGAATGCGTGTGCTCCCTGGCTCTCTCCTTCCTCCATGCAATCCCCAGCCTGTGGGCTGGTGCCCCCCACAGTCAGGGCAGGCCTCCCCCACTCACTTAATCCTCTCTGGAAACACCCTCACAGACACTCCCAGAGCTGTGCTTTACAAATCTCCTGGGCGTCTCTCAATCCAGTCAAGTTGACGATCGAGATTAACCATCACAAATACATTCCATGCAGTGCTTCTCTCTTTGGTTGGGTCCTGCTCAGTATCATTGTTGGGAGAAAAAAAAAAAAAAAAAAAAAAAAACGTGCTGGATTTGTAACCTAGTGACCAAAGAGGATAACAGGGAGAATCTTGATATATAAGCTAACGGGTACCTGTTTTAACTGGTTGCATTAGGGCGAAATTACGTGCACTCTTTAGACCAAGTTAAAAGGCTACTCGAAGGTATAACAGATAAGCTGAGAACGGCTTTGAAGACCAGCCTTCATGTGAATTAGAGATCTTTACTTCTCTTCTGCCAGGAGTCACACAGACACATCCCCTGCCTCCTAGGAGCCCACAGTTATACCCTCTTTGTGGCCCGGCAGTAATAAGCTCTGCAAAGCTCCCCTTTCAAACATTGATCCCCTACAAAACGCAGAGGGATCCAGCCTGGGACTAAATGATCCTGTTCAATGTGATTTTGACTTAGTGGCTCTGATTTTATCTTCTGTACTGTGCAAAGGGGCGGGGGGAGGCCGGAGTGTTTTATCAGCAGCTACATGGGTAAGCACATTGTACGCGCCAATTAGATTCTCTTTATCTGAGCTGCCTCGCGCCTTAAGAGAGATGCGGCCTTGTGTTTCTGCCTTCCCCAGGCAGGCCCGCATGGCCCATGTTGAGCCTTTCCATATGCTTTATTAAACAGAAAATTAATACAATGCTATTGTGGCAGCAGGCACCTTCCTGACACTTAAAGGCCTGGCTTTTTTTTTTTTTTTTTTTTTTTTTTTTAATTCTCAAAACCAAATTCTGGCTTCCAGAAACTGGGAACCCAGAGACTTTAATATGCATGCTTTCCTCGGGGAAAAAGATGTCTAAGTCCCATTGTGAGGTTTGGGGTACAACCGCATAAGGCCAAAACAAGTGACTGTGTTAATGGAGCCAACCCCCTGACTATGTGTTGGGCAAGAATAAAACTGGACTTTATGTGGTACATTAACTGGTGGAATTTGGGGACATTCAGGTAGCTTCTGTTTATTTACTTAATAAATGTTTACCGCCAGACACTATGAGCATTAAAGGAGCTTGCTGTCTACTGGGGGGGAAAACACATAATAAAAGAATAACAATGTGTGTGGCAGGCACTGTTGTTATCGCCCATCACGCCTGTCCTCCATTTTGCCCATCACCAGATGGCAGTCATGTTGAGGCAAGTGAGGTACCCAGCTGTTCTCAGACTTTCTAGTACGTGCGAGACAAACATTCTCATTTCAAGCGCACCACCCTGGCATCTGATCCCGTCAGGTCTCGGAAGCTAAGCAGGGTCAGGCCTGGTTAGTCCTTGGATGGGAGACCGCCTGGGAACACCAGGTGCTGTAGGCTTGGGAGAAGGACCTGGCAACCCACTCCCAAAAATCAATCCGCCATTGAAAACCCTATGAATAGCAGAGAAGCAGTGACATAGTGTCAGGCATGGCACAGAGTTAGGGAGTGTTTTGTTCTGTTGTACATACGGTTGCTATGAGTTGGATCTGACTCAATGGCACCTAACAACAATAATAGCACAACCCATTGAATTAAGTTTTGTGTGCACATTTAGGAACCAAGGAGATGGCCTTGAGGGCTTAAGTAGTTATCCAAATTGTCATTAATTACCAACACAGAGTCTGGTTCCCAAGAGCTCTTGGGAAACTAAACATACGCACCTGGTTAGTACTTGGATGGGAGACCGACAAGGAATACTGGATGCTGCAGGCTTGGGAGAAGGACCCGGCAGCCCACTCCTAAGACACAACCAGCCATTGAAAACCTTATGAATAGCAGAGAAGCACTGACAATAGTGCCAGGCATGGCACAGTGTCTGGAAGTGTTTCATCTGTTGTACATAGGGTCGCTATGATTCGCACTGGACTCAACAACACCTCACAACAACAAAAAGAAAAACAACAACAACACCATTACATGTGGGCCAGAGGCTGGGTCTTATTGAAACCTAAAACTCTAGACCCTCAGTGAGGACCTGGCACATGGTAAACCCATAGGAAGCAGCTATTAAACAAAAGCCCTGGAGAGAATTCAGACTCCAGGACTTAGGGATGCGAATCACTGCTCTGTTGTGCAATATAAACAAGGGAGACAGGAACAGAATCGGTGCTTTTGAATTATGGTGCTGGAGACGTCTCTTGAATATACTCTGGACTGCCAAAAGAACCAACAGATCTGTCCTAGAAGAAGTGCAACCAGAGTGCTCCTTGGAAGCAAGGATGGACAGACTATGTCTTAATGTATTTTGGACATGTAGTCAGGAGACACCAATCCCTGGAGGACATCATGTTTGGGAGAGTGGCAGGTCGGTGAAAAAAAAGGAAAACCCTCCACCAGGTGGATTGACACAGTGTCTACAACAATGGGCTTAAACATAGATAAGATCGTGCGCCTGGCACAGAATCAGGGAGTGTTTTGATCTGCAGTACATAGGGTCGCTCTGAGTCGGACTTGACAGCACCTAACAACAACAAAGGTGAGAATTGGTCAGGCATCCCTAGACCTGTGTCTTTATTGTTGTTGTTAGATGTCATCCAGTTGGGTCTAACTCATAGCAACCCTATGCATACAGAGTGACAATGTGCCATGCACATGATCTTTTTATGCCTGAGCCCATTGTTGCGGCCACTGTTCTTCTTCTCATTTTGAGTCATGCCACATCAGCAAATGGAGGCCCAAGGGTTTTACTCCATTCTCATCATTAAGGTGGACTCTACTTTGAGGAGCCAGCTCATCCCCAGTCAATTCTTGAATGCCTTCCAGCCTGAGAGGCTCATTTCCCAGCACTACTATTTGACAATGCTTCTCTGCTATTCGTAGGGTTTTCAAAGGCTGATTGTTTCAGGAGTGGGCTTCCAGGTCCTTCTCCCTAGTCTTTCTTAGTCTGGAAGCTCAGCTGAACCCTGTCCACCATGGGTGGCCCTGTTGGTGTCTGAGATACTGGTGGCATAACTTTCAGCATCACAGCAACACACAAGCCCCCACAGCACGACAAGCTGATAGACACATGCGGGTGCATCTTTATAGGCAGGGAAAATATAGCCAAGGATCTGGAACAACTACCAAGGCGCTAACACGAAGGACGCCATGTGTGCTAAGCCCGGGGTGCTCTTTAAGGTTCTCAGAAAGAGGTACCATTTGCCCAGTAACCAGGGCCACTACTGGCCACACATCAAGAGGAGATGAAACCCCTAGGTGGAGAAGGCTGCCTCCTGGCTCTGCACCATGCCTCCTCGGTCCCAGCGCCAAGGTCTGCGTGGCGTGGCCTCCTGCTGCCCACATCACTACCCAGACGGAGACGGGCCGTGCTAGGCTGTAACGCAGCTCATTCCTCATTTATGGGACTTCTCTATGTCAAGTGGCAAAAAGCAGGCACCTCCTCCTCCCCTTGAAGGACTGGAACCGTGCCAGGTTTTCCTCTCTTTCCATCCTCAAACAGCCTGGGCACAACTGGGCGTGTGCATTTGCTGAGGCATGAAACAGAAGGAAGAGCAAAGGAAGACCTGCCCTCACCAGGGGGCTCCTCCCGTCCCAGAAGGGAGAGATGGGCCTCCCGGCCTCCCCAGCGCGGAGCCGGGGCGGGAGGCGCCTCAGGCGCCGCGTGAGTTCCTGGGCCTCTCCGGCAGCCAGCTTGAGCCCGACTCCTTGATTTAATTACACTCTGGCGGACAATGGGAAGCCTGCATCCTCCTATCCACTATGAATATTAAGCTGATGGATCTGTAATTTCCTCCCCCAGGCGCGTTCCCATTTTGCATATTGATGCCACGTGTAGCTGGTTATTTTCTAATTTTCGCTCCTTCTGGTCCTGTGCTCAGCACCTTCTGCCCATAATAATTTCCAGCACCTTCTCCCAGTGATAATCTCTATGAGCAGCACATACACCCTGCCCTCCCACCTCCTCCTCCACGCCATCTACGTGGGAAGCAGCACGCGTCCAAGTGACCGGAGCCCCGTGGTGTTTGCTTTGCTGTTTTTGGGTCCTACCGCAGGGGTGGGAAGAGCGCTGGGTGCTGGCCTTCAATTGGAGGACATGTGTCCATAGAGAGTCAAGGATTCAGTCCCGTGGCGCCCCCACTGTGATCCCAGCACTCTGGAGGCCGAGGCAGGAGTATCGTGAGTTCCAAGCCAGCCTGAGCCCTGCAAGACTCTGTCTCAACCTCACGAGATCTCGTCTCTAAGTGGGGGAGGAGCCTGGCGCGGTGGGATCCCAGCACTCGGGAGGCGGAGTCAGGAGGATCACCAGTTCCAGGCCAGCCTGGGCCTCGAGAGACCCTGTCTCAACCTGGGGAGATCTCATCTCAAGGTGGGGGAGGAGTCTGTCATGGTGGCCATGCCTGGGATCCCAGCACTCAGGAGGCTGAGGTGGGAGGATTGCCAGTCGGAGGCCAGAGGCACCCTGTGTAAGGGAGACCCTGACTCAAAATTTTAAAATAAATAGAAAATGGGCTACAGGTACAACCCAGAGGTAAAGAGCTTGCAAGGTATGCATGGAGGCCTTGGACTCAACCCACAATTATTACAAAAAAAAAAAAAAAAAAAGCCAGCATTTGATTTCCCATGTCCCCTACATGGCTCAGTGAATTTTCATTAAAAAATAAAAATAAAAAAGAGGTCAGGACAGACTGTAATGGATGGAGCAGCAGGGGGTGGTTGTGGGGGTAATGAGAAAGATTGGGGGCACGCTCACACCTCACAGACATCAAAGCAAGCTCCTCCTGGGCACCCCTCCTACCAGAAGGTGGTCGATGTCTTTAAGGTATTTAGGGTCCGCAACCTCTCACCAGGGATGAGCGTAACCGGCAGGCCCAAGTACGGACAGCCTAGCTGGCAAAATGCTTTCCCGGCTCCCGCGTGTCCTCTGGCAGCTGTTCCTGGGTTTTGTTCCTGGATTTGTCTGTTTTCTGCAGTGTGGGCTTTCTGAGGCAGGGTCTCGCTGGGCAGCCTCGCGTGGCCTGGAATCGCGATCCTCCTACCCCAGCCTCCCAAGTGCTGGGACCACAGGCGGCGCCACCACGCCCGGCGTCCAGTTGTTTGCGGGTGCTGGTCTCACTCAACGCTGTCCCTCCTCTCCGTGTGGGTCCTGTTTGAAAGGCAGCTCCTTCTCGTCTTGGCGCAGCCCACTCTCTGGGCTCCCAAATCTGTCCTTGAGCTCGGATTCCATGGGAACTTCTTCTTAGTTTCTACCTCATTTTGTCCTAAAATCTTAATCCGTTCTGACCCCAGACCCGCTAGCACCACTCAGGGGTGCTGCTCTTTTCTTCTTCCCCAGGAAGTCGGCCTCCTTCATTCATTCTGGGCTGCTGAGCCGGGCACTGGGCTGGGCTCTTCCGGTTCCAGCACTCTGGCCCTGGTCTCAGCATCGGGTTCCGGGCGAGCCCAGGGTCCCTTGCTAACTATGAGCAGCGAGTCCTCCAAGGAAAGAGCAGAGGGAGAGCGAGGAAGTGCAGACCCCCCATCCAGGGATGGGGGGCGTCCCGCTTCCCTCTCAGAACAGGCTCACCACCCAGCCAGCAGGACTCTTCCTGCCACACAGGCAGAGCACATTCTCTCCTGAGCTCTGGCCTGCTCTTGCTCCTCTGCTTCCCTCACCCACCCGGGATGAAAACACCATTTCTGTCATTAGGATCTTTGGACAGACCGGACAGACTGGTCAGGCTGGACTTGCCTTGCCTTGTCTGTCCTCACATACTCCGGCCACCCTGATGGGACCAAAAGACAGGCTGGTTCGTTAGAATCGTCTGGTAGCCCCCAAATCCCCTCCACAGCACGTTTCTGCAGACTCTCAGAATAGCCCGCATCTGCAGCTGACTAATTCCAGCCTTTATGCGTTGATCAGGCTGCTTCTACCCGCAAGAAGCTCCTTCCTCACCAATTATCCTTCCAAAAAGACAGGGGTGGTTATTACGGAAGATGATACTGATGGTGGCGATAATGAGGACGATGAGGATGATCGTGACAACTGGCTTAGTTCACAGGACTGCTGAGAAGGTGGCCCAAGTGATGTACATATTGTACGTTCTCCAATCTAATCCACGCTCTGGCGAGAGTTTTATGGGGCCACGAAATCCGATGCGGGTTAGAACTGTGTGTGGACTGGAGGACCCTGTCCTCTGCCTCAGATCCAATCTGTACACGATCCTAGTTGGCATCCGATTCTGCGGCCTCTAAAACTGTTGCAAGGTGCAGATTCGATTCGAGAATATATATGAAAATGTAAACTATAAAAAAGTGCCACATTCAATAGGAGATTTATCTAACATACTGTATAATAAACAGAGAAAACAGTGGGCAAGGAGTTCTAGTTCATACCCCACCGAGGCTGGGCGTACCATTATCATTTCACAAGGATTTTTTCCACCTGACAAATGCACGTGATAATCCACATCTTTGCTGCTAGCAGAACTGGCATGAAGCCTGGGTGAACATTCTGAAAAGCCCCTTGCAAAGGAGAGGTGGGGTTCAGGTGTACGGGTGGTGAACCTCACCAAGGAAGTTTCTAATGTGGAGACATAATAGGGGAAATCCTTTTGTAAGGAAAAAAATAATTCTGCTCGGGGAGGATCGCAAGTTCGAGACCAGATGCAGTCTGCATAACTTAGCGAGACCCTGTCTCAAAAAGTAAAAAAATGGGCTGGGGGTGCAGCTCAGTGGTCCAGCACTTGCAGAGCATGCAGACGTGAAAGGTCCTGGGTTCAACCCCTAGTACCGCCCCCCCGCCCCAAAAAAAAAAAAAACTCCTGCTCAGTACACTTCATAAACCCAGAACATGCTCATATCTGAGTTTCAAACCTACGCAGATGAATTTGCCACATCTTCGTGCTGAGGTTAATGTTAGTCAATAGCTGGTTTTTGAATGAATGAATGAATGAATGAGGGCTGATGGTGTGTCTACCGAAGAGACGGCTGTATTCTTACAGCACCAGCTCCCTGTGACGTCTCTAAAATCTCTTGTCTAATTAGCTTCGTGGACTACCACGAGGCAGCATAAATCTTTATTGGTACTATTAAGGGCATCTGAATTACTGAAAAATCACTCTTACCACAAAGTTTTATGAAGAAGCGTGACACGTTATATAGTGCCTCTGTTAATAGAGCATCGAGTGACTGAGATACACCCAGGCCAGGGAAATTTACCAGGCATGCGGTCAAGACCTGGCGGTGCATGAGCTGCTGGGTTCTCCCTGAAAACTGCCCTGGGTTTCTACCTCTACCATGAGCCCTGAGCCCTGCAGGCTGCCAGGGAGACCCTGCCACGCTCCGCCATGCTTGAGTCATCTCCTCTCTCCACCCTCCGCAGCCCAGCCCTTCGGTTTCTGGGCTGTCTCTCTTCACCTCCCTGTTTGTGGAAAGTTACAACCACGGGGTCCACGTTGCCTGCTGCCTCCACCACTGCCAGCCTCCCATCTGCTCAGCCCGGAGCTGTCGGGTTTGGGGGGCCCCTGGAATTCTGCTTTTCCTCCTTGTCTCAGAAAATTCTTCCTTGGCCCCTTTTGAACCCTGCAAAGATACCCCTTCCCGCTCTGTCCTCTGAACCCCCCAGTTACTGCACAGGCCCCTGTGTGCCCGCACGCTGTTCTCAGAGTGCATTTTCCAGCCCGACCTTAACACTGTAAAAATTAATGGACTGGAGATTTGTGTCCAGTTCTCAAAGAACTTCTCTTAAAAGGCAGCCGTGGATGAAAGCCCAGGTCAATGGTGACAATGATGATGGGCTTGGATGACGCCCAATTCGGATAACTGGCCGCAGACCCCTCCTCTAGCTGGCATCCCTCTGTCACTCAGCAGGGACCCCGCTGATCAGCCCGTCAATCCATTTATTTTGTCAGTTGTCACTGTGTGGCGTCCACACGTCTCCGCTGGGTGACTGGGGCTGAGAAATGGAAACCTGCCAATATCCGGATCATTTCAACCCGATCACATGCCTTTCTTGTCATATGGATTTTCAATGAATTTCTGCCTGGCCTGGCAAATCTAAGCCACGACCTTGCTTTCAGCTGCTGGGTCCCTTTCATTATTCCTGTCAATTCCAGTCAGCTCGAGTCACTACATTTCTAAATCTGAGTTCAGTTAGTCCTACCCAGGAGGCTTCTAGTCTGCGCTGCCCAACACCTTTCTCCATAAACATAAGCACACATGAACTCACAAACACACACATACAAACACACATACACACACACACACACACACACACACACACACACACACACACACAAGCACAAGGCTCCAGGGACTGATGAAATACCAACAGAGAGGTTTCAACCAACACACGCAGCACTGGAGATGCTAACTTGTTTATGCCAAGAGATTTAGAAAACAGCTCTCTGGCCAACTGAGAGGAAGAGATCCACAATTGTGTCTCTTCCCAAGAAAGGCGATCCAACCAAATGTGGAAACTAGAAAAATATCATTAATATCACACGCAAAAAGTTTGCTAAAGATCATTCAAAAGCCACTGCAGCAGTGTATAGACAGGAACTGCCAGAAAATCAAGCCGGATTCCGAAGAGGGCAGGGAACCAGGGACATCCTGCTGACGTTAGATGGATACCAGCTGAAAGCAGAGAATACCAAAATGGCGTCTATGTTTTATCGACCTGGCAAAGGCATTTGACTGTGGGGATCAGAACAAATTATGGATAACACTTCGAAAAATGGGAATACCAGAGCACTTAATTGTACTCATGAGGAATCTGTACCTAAACAACAGGAAGTCCTTCAAACAGAACAAGGAAACACTGCCTGCTTTAAAGTAAAAAAAAGATGTGTAGCCGGGCGTGGTGGCGCACGCCTGTAATCCCAGCGGCTGGGGAGGCGGAGGCAGGAGGATCATAAGTTCGAGACCAGAGGCGGTCTGTGTAACTTAGCGAGACCCTGTCTCAAAACATAAAAAAAAAAAAAAAAGTGGGCTGGGGGCGCAGCTCAGTGGCCCAGCACTTGCAGAGCGTGCAGGCGCGAGGCCCTGGGTTCAACCCCCAGTACCGAAAAAAAAAAAAGAGAGAGATGTGTTGTATCTTTTCACCTACTTCTTCAATCTCTGTGTTGAGCAAATAACTTAAGAAGCTAGACTTTATGAAGAAGAACACGGCATCAGGATCGCAAGAAGACTTACTAACAACCTGCATTATGCAGATGACACAACTCTGCTTGCTGAAAGTGAAGAGGATTTGAAACATTTATTCACGAAGATCAAAGAACACAGCCTTCAGTATGGATTGCAACGCACATCAACAAAACAAAAATCCTTATAACTGGGTCAGTAAGCAACTTGATGATAAATGGAGAAAAGACTGAAGTTGTCCAAGATTTTGCTTTACTTGGTTCTACAATCAACAACTGTGAAGCAGCAGTCAAGAAATCAAAAGATGCATTGCTTTGGGAAAAGCTGTAGCAAAAGGCCTCTTTAAAGAGTTGAAAAATAAAGAAGTCACATCGGAGACGAAGGTGCACCTGACTCGTGCCATGATATTCTCCAAAGCATCATACAGTTGGGAAAGCTGGACATGGAATAAAGAAGACAGGAGAAGAACTGATGCTTTTGGATTATGGTGCTGGAGACAATTATTGAATATACCAGATCTGTCCTAGAAGTAAAACTAGAGTGCTCCTTGGAAGCAAGGATGGCCAGACTGTGTCTTATGTATTTTGGACATGTAAACAGGAGAGATCAATCCCTGGAGGAGGACATCATGTTTGGGAGAGTGAAGGTCACGCAAAAAAGGAAGACTCTCAACTAGATGGATAGATGCCATATTTGCAACAATGGGCTTAACCATTAAAAAGATCATGTGTCTGGCACAGAATCAGGGAGTTTTTCATTCTGTTGTACACAGGGTTGCTATGAGTCAGACCCCACTCAACAACAACAACATCATTTCTTCTAAGCAGAGAACATATGTACATACACACATTGATTTATTCTCTCATGACTTTTCACACACAACTTTTCCTTAGAGTAACTTGACTCCTATGCCAGTCACAGTGGTGCCCAGCCATAATCCCAGCAACTTGGGAGGCTGAGGCAGGAGCACCACGAGTTCAAGGCCAGAGGCAGGCTGCATAACTTAGCAAGGCTGTCTCTAAATTAAAAAAAAAAAAATTACAAATGGTCTGGAGGGTGCATTCCAGTGGAAAAGCACTTGCAAAATATGTGTGAGGCCCTGGGTTGAACCCAAGCCCTAAGTATCACAAATACATACACACACACACACACATGCACACACATGCACGCACACACACACAAATATCAATAACTTGTCTCCTGTACTGATTAAAAAGAAAAGCACCCTAAGTAAATTCTTGATAATGTTAAATAATGAAACTATTTTCTGTTCAGAACCAAAATTTGAGCTCCCCAAACAGGACTCCTAAGTTCCTGGATTGTTGGATATCATTTTGAGAGGGAGAATCAAGCAGTTAAAAATGTTTTTCAGAGAAAAGCTATTTCCTATTTCATTGGACTCTCAGAAATGGAGTGAGGACCAGACATCTGTATTAGTTACCTTTATCGTTGCCGTGACAAAATACCTGACATGAACAACTTAAAGGGAGGAGGATTTATTTGGCTCATGGTTTTAGAGGGCTCAGTCCATGGTCACTTGGCCCCATGAGTTGGGGTAGAACATCATGGTAGCAGGAGTAAGTGCTGGAAGAGAGGTGTTCATCTCCGGGTGACTAGGAAGCAAAGGGAGAGAATATAGGAAGGGGCCAAGGGAAGACAGATACCCTAAGGACACATGCCCCCAGGGCTCTACTCATCCAACCACGTCCCACCTCCTGGTTTCTACTACCTCCCTGAAATGCCATCACCTTAACAATCCATCCAAGGCTAAATCCATTTATTAGGTCAAAGCCCTCAGGATCTAACCTCTGGAAACTCCCTCAGAGACACACCCAGAAGTTGTTGTTTTTAGGTGCCATTGAGTCAGTATCTGACTCATAGCGACCCTACGTACAACAGGGGAAACACTACTGTCAGTGCTTCTCTGCTGTTCATAGGGTTTTCAATGGCGGATTGATTTTTGGGAATGGCTTGCCGGGTCCTTCTCCCCACCCAGAAGTAGGCTTTACAAACCTCCCAGGTGTCTCTCAATCTAACCAACTGACAATGAAAATCAACCAACAAAATATTCTTCCTGAGAAAGTGGTTATGAAATGACCTATTCTTCCCATCACGTCTCAAGAGCGACCCATGTCCCCTTTCTTTATAGAGTCCTTCCCTCCTGGCTTCCAGGCAAATGTATTTGTGAGCATTGCACTAAATAACATGATTTTGCTAGGAAGCTGCAGACAGGGCACCAAGGCGTGGAAGGGGAAGGAACATGAACTTTCAAGTAAGGTCTGGATTCAAACTCAGCTCCAACAGTGTGTGATCTTGGACCGGCTTCCCCATTTCTGTGATGGTGATGGAGATGGAGACGGGCTTGCCGGGGAAGTGTACACGACACGAGGCACACACATAAAACCCCGTAAGGAGCCTCTTATTTAGCAGTCCCTCAAAGGTATATGCTGCTCCTGCTGCTGCTTCTGCCACCATTCCAGCTCAATCATCGCCGCAAGATATCAATAAGAACATTTCAAACTTACCTTAACGTGGTCCTTCTACTCCTGACCTCTATCAAAACAGCCACAAAGAAATGGTAGGGAGAGGCTACTAGCTAATTTCCAGCATATCACTCCCTTCTCCAACAACACAGTCATGGTCTCTCCCTTGAAATCCTGTTACTCACTGAAATATGACATTCCATAGCCTCTTTTGCATCTAGGTGCCGACATAATGAAGTTCTGGCCCATGACGTGTAAATGAAAGGGGTATGAAGTTGCCGGGAAGCATCTCTACAAGGAGGACTAGTCCCTCTCTCTGTGTCTGCTTCCTCCACCTTGTTGCCTGGAAGAATGATGTGAAGACTGATGCTCTAGCAGCCACCTTGGATTCTGAGTACAGGTTCACAGTCTAAGAACACAGAGAGGGCATTAGGGTCTCTAATGTGTTCCCTTAATGGTCTCACTATGTGATGCTTATTCCTGAGCTTTTAAGACATGAGCTAGAAATATGCTTTTATCTCATCTCAACAATATTAAGTTTTGGGAAATTTTCTCTTAAAAATGGAGCCGGGCATGGTGGCGCACACCTGTCATCCCAGCGGCTCGGGAGGTGGAGGCAGGAGGATCACAAGTTCAAGACCAGAGGCAGTCTGTGTAACTTAGCAAGACCCTGTCTCAAAAAGTAAAAAAAATGGGCTGGGGGTGCAGCTCAGTGGTCCAGCACTTGCAGAGCATGCAGGCGCGAGGCCCAGGGTTCAACCCCCAGTACCGAAAAAAAAAAATGGATAAGGTGATTTGTCCCTTGGATTGTCTACTCCTCCACTTTCAGCTCAATCGCCATCCAGGTTGTACAAACCCTGACTATTTCTTCTCCTCCTTCATTGCATTCCAGATTCAAAGCCCCAGGATAAACATTCCATTTCCCTGAGCTTACACAGATCGCCTACCCTGGCCCCACCAGGGACAAAGGACACTGAGGCTGAGGAGGGAGTCCCCGGAGATGCCTGGACTGAACATGCCTTCAGGACACAAAAGGCAGCGCCTCAAAAGACATGAGCATGTAGCTGATAACGGTACACTGACGAAACCCTCCACAGAGCCTTCCCCTGCCAAGGACCAAGTCATTTCCACACCCACAGCAGGAGCAAAAGTCCAGCATGAAATCCTGAGGGCCAGCGTCTCTGACTGCCCAGGAGGGACAAACACCGCGTTCACCACAGGGTGACTCTAGCAAGGAGGTTAGGAAGCACAGATGCACCGCACAGGATGGATTTTGGCATGCTGCAGTCAACAGTTACTGCAAATCCACGAGATGCCACGTGTAGCAGCCAGCTTTCTGTTGTCCCAGCAAATATTCGAAATGGTCAGCTTTTGAGGAAGAAAAGTTTACTTTGGCTCACAGCTATGGAGGTTTCAGTCCACGATCTGTCGGACTACTGACCTGGGCACTGCAGTGAGGGGTGGATCAATGAGTGTGGAGAAGCAAACGTGTTCACGCCATGGCCAGGACACCATAGAAAAGAGAGAAAAACAGACTGGGGTCTCACAATCCTCTTCAGGGGCATTCCCCCAGTAACCTAACGCCCTCCCCTAGGCCTCATTTCCTAAAGGTTCCACCACCACCCAACAGCCAAGCTGGGGACCGATCCTTTAACACATGGTCCTTTGTGAGACGTTCTGGATGTAAACTGTAGCACTAGGCTTTTGCGAGACCCAAGGACACGAGAATAACTGGCCTGCATGATACATACAGCCTAAAGGGGTGTCATGGTTTGAATCTGAAATGTCCCCTAAAGGTCACGTGTTTGAATGGTCTGTCTCAAACTGTTGGCACTGTTTGAAGAGGCTATGGAATCTTTGCCTGCAGCCGTACCACTGTGGCATCTGATCTCATCAGATCTCAGAAGCTAAGCAGGGTTGGGCCTGGTTAGTCCTTGGGTGGGAGACCGCCTGGGAACACCAGGTGCTGTAGGCTTGGGAGAAGAACCCGGTAACCCACTCCTAAAAAACAAGCAGCCATTGCAAACCCTATGGACACCAGAGAAGCACTGACAATAGTGTTTCGCCTATTGTATTTAGGGTCACTATGAGTCAGACACCAACTCAATGGCACCTAACAACAACAACAATGGAATATTTGGGAGCTGAGTCCTAGTT